>JALIZH010021412.1:0-65996 GCA_030522465.1 Rhipicephalus appendiculatus | reverse complement strand
GCGTTTGCTATTCTAAAACTGCCTAATATAACATGCGCCACGTTTACCTGGCGTCCCGATAGCGAAAATGGACGTAGTTAAAAAAAACTGTCATCGCACTTCGGCTAGTCAAGCGTTCGTTGCACTCTGGCCGCAGTTCTCTCTCTTGAGTGCACAATCCGGCTATGATCACTCACGGTGCTGCCTTGTGGTCACTGACGATGTCCCAGCAAGAAGCACGTTAGTTGTGATACATCTTTTGCACGAACAAAACAACACCTTAGGAGAACTCAGTGGAAGGTCTACTACTACATGAGTGTTGTGCACCTTCTTTTCTTTGTCCTCGTCCGTCAGTGCGCTGCTAAAATCAAGAGGGTCTACTACTACTAGACGCCGTACTATGCACGGCGCCATGGCTAGTGGTGTGAAATACAAAACTTGCACAGCGTTGCCAGTAGAGCAGCACGCATCACATAGAGTTTCCTAAAATTAACTATACTCCATCTCAGAAGTACCTTGCAGCACTGTGGAAGCTGCGGGGCTTGTTAGCCAATAGCAAAGGCCAAAGGCCCCTGAAGACGTGTTCATGCGCATCGCGTCGTCTGCTCGTCGTCTTTTTAATGTCAGCTCGCGTACCTTGTCGATACTTGCTCCTTGAAGTTAATACAAAATGCAAAAAACTCTGCGGGAACGCCACCTCGCCGTTTCTCTTTGTTCAGAAACCCACTTGTACTGGACGTGTTCACTGGCGTTTGTGAGGAACGCGGTTCTTTTAGATGTGAAGCATCTTATGGCGAAGCTTAATCCGGTGGTGGTGGTGGTGTGCCGGCGTGACCACCCTTACTGCGCATGCGCAAACCTTTCAGAAAAAAAATAAAAATAAAAAAACCTCCTCTTCCCCTCTCTCTCCTCTAGGCATCCCTCCCCGCGGCAACCACACCCTCACTGCGCATGCGCCTCCCCTCCTCTCTCCCCTCCTATGTTCCCCCCCCTCTCTCCTCTAGGCATCCCTGCCCGCGGCGTCCATACTGCCCACTGCGCATGCGCGTCGCCCCCTCTCTCTCCTCTCCTACGCTCCCCCCTCTCTCCTCTAGGCAAGCCCTGCCCGCGGCGTCCACACTCCCACTGCGGATGCGCGTCCCCCCCCCTCTCTCTCCTCTCCTACGCTCCCCCCTCTCTCGCCTCGCGACGCCGACGCAGGCAGCGTCTGCTAGCGAGTTTCTTGGTTGAAAAAACCGACTGCTCGCGCTGCACAACCGTTCACTGGCCACCCCGTATATATGGCAATGGATCTTGACCTCCAAGGTGGTGCCGGTGGGAGATTTCTCCTGTGCGTTGTTCAACAATAAAAATTCGCAGCGTGCGCGTTAACTAAAAGCGGAATGCGGGTCTCTGTGTCCAGTCGGAGTCTTCTGTCTCTCATTGCCCATTAGCAGCGATTGGCATGTTCCAGTAGGAAACACCGCTCCATCACTGCGTGCTTTGCGCCTCCCCAGTTTTCTGTCCTGCCCAACGCTGCGATGAGCACCAGCATCAACGCCACCGCCAATGTAAGCGTTAGCGCCCGCTGCTTCACATCTACACATGGTTCCCTTTAGCGGGAGATGGTGCAATTTTTTATAACAGCGTTCATAATGGCGTTTTCACCGAGTTCGTTTGTGACAGCACGGTAGACGCACTTTCGGCAGCAATGACGTACCATTCTTGGGTGGAACAGCAATTTATTGGCACAGAAAGCAACATAGAAACATTCAGGGTGTTTCGCATCGTCAATGCATCACCGACGGTAATGTTGTGGCGACATCTGCTCATATAACATCAAACTACTTTCACGACTCGGCACCGCCGCGGTAGTCCTAGCAGCATCAAAACAAACAAGCGATCTGGATAAGAGCGAAAAAAGATACTTGATGCTGTGCGCTCAGCGTTATGTGAGACTAAGCGATGGCAGATTATACCACTTATTTCTTGCTCTCCGGGCAGAGAGCCAGTCAGAAGCACGAATTCAGATGGAAGCGGATGGTCTGGGGTGTATGGGGGGCTGCCATGTTGCTGTACGTCATCGCGGTTAGGGTGGTTATTACGACTACCAGCCGGTAATGTTTGCATTATTTCAGAAATTGCGAAGTGCATGCGCGAAGGGCCTAACGTGCCACGTACCGCTGTAACGCGTCATGCGAGAAGCACAGCTAAAGCCCTTGTACCTCGTTGACAATGAAACAGTTAAGCCCGAAACTATATTATGTGCTGCGAAATAATACTGCCTGCGTGCGCCCCGTAGCTTCGGCAGTGCTGCAAGGTATTGGTGAGATGGAGTATAGAGGGGACTCTGGCGCTGCGATCGTTCAGCCAGCATGGGAATGATGGGTAGTACACAAATTGGCCTAGTCTTCGTGCTAACGGCGTCGAACGCACTTGCGGCTTTGTTTATTACTGTGTTTTAGGTTCTGTTTCGGATAAAAGAATGGACCGTTGCGAATTTCGTGAGCCGATTTGAATTCGTGAGCCTAAAAAGGTCAGGGCGGTGAAGCATAACTGCTAAAGCTTTGCTGAACTTCGTTTTGCGGCAAAGCGGAATCGGGCCACACGGAGCCAAACGGAGCCAAAAAGAACGAAGACTAGGCAAATTTGTGTACTACCCATCATTCCCATGCTGGCTGAAGCGTCGTGTGTTGCAGCTCCCATAGACACTAGCGCCAGAGTTCGCTCTAGTGTGTTTGTAGGAAACTCTATGACGCATCATGCTGCTTCTTATGCTGTGCCGTTTATATTCAACGAAGTAACCGTTTATTCCATACCTCATTTCCTTCTATTAAACTATAATTGCTTTTATTCGCCGTAATAACTCAACAGAAACATTGCATTTTTTACGCGCATTTTGAAACTTCTAGGCGGCGCTCCAGGCAAATAATCACGAAAAGGTGGCTTTCTGAGTGGTTGGGCAACTATACGACGGATTTGGTGCCTATAGGCTGCTATGTGCGCGTCTCCTGCCTTTGTCGTGTGATTTGATCCCGTGTCTGTTTTTATTTATTTATTTATTTATTTATTTATTATTATTTATTTATTTATTTATTTATTTTTTGAGGCCAGGACACTGAGTGTGTTTACCCGTGGCAAAGGGACAGGCCGCCATCACATCATCATCGAGGATGAAAAGGGAGGGTGTTGCTACCTTGGAAACTTGTTTTATCTAGGGACCTTAACGGCGGGCGTTGATGTCTGTGGCAATAGGTTTTCGACCACTTTTTGTTCCAAGTTTCACGACCGATATGATTTGACCATGGTCTCGTTTCTCCACGTTGGCAGTTTAGGTTTTTTTTACCACACATTTAGCGCAACAAATGTTTCACATAATTATGAGTTTACTTTCACTTTAGTGTGATGAAGAAACCGTCACTATAATCAGAAATATTGTTTTTACTTTCTGCCATAGCCTACTGGCCTGACAAGGAAACAACTGTAGGCACCTACTACATGACATGCCTGGCAAGAAAGCTACCCCGAGGGATACAACAGGCATTATAAGGTGCGTTTACATGTATGTATAACAAACTGCTGTTGACTTGTTAACTATGTTTATACGTTTACATTTGCGAAACTTCATATTAATTGATTATGATTTTCAATATCTGGTGATGTCATTACTTGTTTTTCCAGGACTGCCATGCAACGACAGGATGACTACCTCCGAATGCCCACTCTGCTAGTGCGGTGAAACATGTGAACTTCTGCTACAACAGGTCATCTTGAACCTCACGCTTGCAATGCTGTATATGTGTATGGTTTACCAGGCATCTCATGGAGGGGTGCTTACAATCGTCCACAAGGATTATCTGACTACTGTGTCATCCAATGTATAGCAGTCAGCAAGCTTAACTCGAACGCTCCGCAGCGTGCCCTGAAACTGTTTGATTGACGCCAGCGCCGCGTAGTTTTGGTTCTGTTGCCGACATGTTACCAATGCATGCCGACATACTATCCAAGCATACTTGAGGTATTCTCTCGGAAACAGCACCCCCTCGCTTCGCGGCTGGCATCGGTCAAATCAGGCCCAGGTCACACAGAGGAGCGTTCGAGTTAAGCTTGCTGACGACTGTACATTGCAATAGCGTTGAAATTGAACACTAGCTTTGTGCATTAGTGACATTACGTGGCTGTTGAGCTCAACGACACAGGTATTACTCCCAGCCACGGTGGTGACATTTTAATGGGGGGTGAAAGGCAAGGACGCTTGTGTGCTTAGATTTGCGTCTGAAGTTCGGGGAAAGACAGAAACTTGAAGAATGCGAAAAATTTGTGAAAATGAGGTGTCGCTGGAGCACATATTTCAACAAGAAGTCTTGTCTTTAAGGCTACAACTGTGTATGTTTAAACCTCAGGCAGTCAGAATCAATCTGAAGTTGCCCGCTACTGTCTGACTCATTATCATATCATGGTTTACATTTGAATAATGCGAAATTATAAATTACATTACAAGATGAACATCACAGTAGTGAGGGGAATTAAGTCTTTCCGACATTTAGTTGTGCCTTGTGAAAATTTACAAACTGCGCTCAAAACTGTTTTGCCTTAAATATCCGTGTTTTTATAATAGAAGTTTACAAAAAGATACGTCAAAACTTTACATGGCTGTGCTCGATTACATTGGCCTTTGCACATGTGTTCAATGAAATCGTTGAAATTATTCACAGCTAGTAAAGAAATTGTAAACGTGACGAGCACCTCTTGCAGCACAGCTTCACCAAGCATTTTTACATTGTCGTGATAGTGTTCATTGGATGTGGTAGTGTTTTTTTATGTATATAGCAGAGAAACGCCCCGAATTTATTTGAGCACACCTAATTCTGCTGTTTGAACAAATTAACGTGTCACAGTTATCGTGCCTACCACTATGAAGTGAAAGTCTACGCACTTCTGTCATGAAAAAACCTAGGAAATTGAAGAGGTATTTAAAACACACTTGTACTTGAGTTATCCACAGCCACACTGCAAGATTTTACATATTTCAAGCTGCAGCCTATAAAAGTAGCAGGGTGAAAACATAGCAAGACGTGTGTTTCGGCAAGTTGCTTCATACTTGATGTGAAACGAACAAGCGCTAAAAATGGGGACATAAACAAGAGGCATACAGAACTAGGGCTGAACTTTCAACTGAGGTTTATTGAAAAAACATGTAAATTTATAACGGCAAGCAGCAAGGGCGATAAAATTGGTAATGCATCCGCCCAATAACAAAAAGTGTGAAGACCTCATCATAAACACCCCATCATGGCCACGCACCAATGCAGACTCGACTGCTTAGCACCCAAAGGCGATAGTAAGGTATGTTATCGCCCTTCCTGGCTGCCATGATAAACTTTCATGTTTTTTCAGTGAGCCTCAGTCGAAAGCTGAGCGCGGGTACTCTGTGCCTCTTGTTTATGTCCGTTTCTTATCGCTCATTCGTTTCACATCGAGAAAACATACTTCAGCTTCAAAGCACAAGTATATCGAAAAAGTAAAGGACACAATAACAACTATTTAATATATATGACCATTATTTATCCAGCATTGGGACAGGTTCACATCATCAAAGCAGAAAACTGGGCGAGTTGGTATGTATTCATCGTTACTGGAGAGTGCGCACTGACTACGGGGACAAAGAGAGAAGGCATGAGGTGAAGGCGTTTTTTTTCTGCGGAACACAAGGTGCATGGCATATGCCCGGCGGTGCACAGACGCATTGAGTCAAACTCTAGGACAAGTCCAGTATGCACCATTACCAAACCTACAGACACGTTCCTTTCACCTCGGGAGTCGTGTAGAGCATCCCGTGGTCACGTGGCTGCGTTTACGTTGGCCAGACGGGCGGATGTCTGAATCTGCGCCTTAATGAACACAGGAACGCAGTTAAAGTTCCTGCGTTTTCCACCAACCTTGGCATGCATTGCAGGGACTGCGGGTGCTCCGCGGATTTCACGGGCACCGCGGTGTTCCGTCAGTCGGACAAGATTACGAGAGAGATCTGTAAGCACTCACCTTATATCTCTCTTGCTTTAACGTTCACTTCCATGCTCAACAGTCAGATTACGTACGCCAAGAAATTCTAGCTGTATTCTAGCTGTAGAAAACTAGCTGTAGAAAACTTATAGCTGTAAATTATGGCTGGTAGAAATTCTAGCTGTAGAAAACTGTGTAACTGAACTATAACGGGGAACAGAACAAGCCTGAAATATTTCCTTGCACTTAACACCTAAATACATAATACCCATGGCTCACGGCCGAGAATTCGCACTTTCCGCGGTCTATAGGTGGCGCGCGAAGTAAACCAACATGGCGGTCCGGAAGAGGATAGCGAGCGAGTAGGAGGGCATGGAAGCGTGCTGTAGAACTTGTTTTGACAAATGTAATGACACCATGCCGCTTTCATTTGGTGGCATCGCGTTCCACATTGAAATAGATTACAATTACGTGCAAAATCAGAAGGAAATGGGCACGAAATTGCAAAACAACCATTGATATGGTGGCGAACACGAAGAAGCAACCACAGCACGATTTGCGAGCGTACAGTGCCTCTTCATTCGCCGCTGCACTGACCCGCTTGTGTCGGCAGATGTCGCGTCAGTATTCCTATGAATAAACGCTGCGACGACGCAAACCATCTGCGGCTGCCATGCCGCTCTCTATCAATTAAACAGAGGCTGCATTATTTTATGTAGTGTGATGCAGCTCGCGCACTTGCTGTGTTGAAGGGCGTCATAGGTGGTTTTCAAATAGGAAACGGGTCGAAAAGCACCATCTATGCCGAACACGACGCTTTCTCACTCGCGAAAACGCATTGCTTCAAGCTGTAATGTGGTGAAGGAATTCTGTTATCTCTCGGCAATTGGAGGAGATTTTAAACTTGAATGACTTCGACCACGTGAATACAATGCTAGGATTTGTTTGATTTATCATGAACATTAAGCTCGTGAAACAAATCATTCACTGGTGTCGGCAGTTTTGTAAGGAAGGAAGTTTATGGGCAAACTTGCCCGTTTGCCCATAAAGAGCCAGCTTAAGACCGACAGCCGTCGTTACAACCTTCGACGACACCGCAAGGAATACGTACCAGCCCGGCGACCAGGTTTTGGTATGCAAGCCGATGTGCCGACGCTGGCTTAGTGAGAATCATCTTCGGCGATACTTGGACCGTGCAGTTTACGTCGACGTTTCCACGCAATCAACTAAATAGTCCCCGTCGGCAGTGGCTTAGCCAGGAGTAACATACCACCCCCCCCCCCCCCCAAATTTTTTCCCCATGGAATACAGAGCGAAAAATGGCCATTTCAAGGTGGTGCCCCCCCCCCCCCCTAAATAATGGAGCTGCCCCCCCCCCGAAAAAAATTTCTGGCTATGCCCCTACCCGTCGGCATGACGAACTCTCAGCTGTGCAGCACATGACGTGAAGTCGTACATGTTGTGTGCCTTAAACCATTCTATGCGCGTCAAGCAAACTGAGGACTCTAGGGTTTTGCTCACTTTATTATTGTTATCTCGTATTGCATGCATGTTTTCAATACTATGTTCCATTTCAAGCATTGTGACTATGCTTTTTCAGACGGTGGGCATTGCCTGATGGCATGATGAACTCTCATTGGCGCAGCGCATAACCTGATGTGCATGTGGCGCGCCTTAAGCCTTTCTATGCATGCTAGTGAACTTTTACGACTTTATTTTCTCACTTATCTTCATGCTTTTTCTATATTAGTGCATGCATTTCTTACTTGGGGACGATGTTTTTGCAGAAGAGGGCAATGCCACGCGCGCTATTTTTTTTCATGTAACTGACCCGTTGCACAAATAACCACTCTTACGCTTGCCGCGGCGGTATGTCGAACATTCCCGCATGTTTTTGAGAGGAGTGATAAGCTTCAATGTGCAACGCGAACAATACAGTTTATCCTCGAGTTAACGCTTTCGCCAATGATAAGCCAGAAATCTTCGATGCCACATGTATTGATACCGAGGCGCATTGATCACATTACTCGACCGCCGACGACTGTTCTCGTCGCTATCAGTGCACACTGTGTATCGCTTGTATGTTCAGTTTTCATTTTCCGGGTACAAGTTTGTCGAAGTGAAGAGTTGCGTATTTCCTAGTCTTTCTGCAGCCTTCTTCACTACCAGAACCATGTGACGGTATTGTAAATTTTCTGCCAATGAATGGTGACTGGTAAACAAGAGACCAAGTCGATGAGTTTGCGAAGCCTATGTTGAGCAGCAAGCGCCAATTAATGGCTCAATACACAACTACACAACGTAAATATCCCTATTGGCTGTCATCGGAGCTCATAACCTCGCTAAAAAGTATTGCGTACACAGGAACCCTGCAAGTTCTCCGTTTAATCAGCTAAGGGAAAAATTCTCTACCTTCTCTCAAATACTTGTATAAGCGATATCACTGTTCATATAGTTACTGACTAAACAAAAGCGTCTTTGACCGGCCGGTGGAGCTTTGACGGGAAGTAAACGCTCTGAAAAAAAAAGATAGCCCTTTAGACTATACTTGGCTCATTTGAGATTGAACTCGAAGGGGTCACTTGCTGGCATTTCTCATCCGTTTATAATGCCTGAGAGCCCACCACTTGTTTGAGCAAACATTCGAAGTTTGTTACTACAGCTAGTGTTGCATGCTAGGTGAAAATATCACCTAGATTGCATTAAGCACTTACGCCGTTCTGATCATGCGACTTAGATGGTTTCCCCTCAGCTATTCTGAATGCGCTGACCGCAAGTTTGTCCGAATACTGACTCTGATATTGAGCCATCTGAATACTTCCGCATTGACTAGGATGGGATGTCGTAATTGTTTTTTTGTGTATAGGCCGTGTATCAAAACGGATGTTTCGAATTATCGCTCGATTTATCTCTATGTGCCACATCAAAGGCATTCAACCGGCTTTTCACAACATACTATCTTTTGGTGAGAAAACTAGTTGCGCCTGAATCAACACGGATTTTTCATTGTAGCTCCTACTTGGTACTTTCGTGACCAAGGGTTTCTACGCCTGTACTTCAGAGAGCACAGGTTGACAGAATTTACTGTGACCCTCACAAGGCTTCTAATGTCGCGAGCTACTCACAGCTTATGGGCATACTCGTATTGCTTGATGCTAACCGTTCAGTTGTGAATCACCTCCATAGCTAACTTCATGACAAATCGCGCTGTGTTGCCGTAGATAGCCAAACGGCTTCTATGTACAAGACAACAAGTAGGGATAATAAAGGGGAAGTTTGAGGACTAATTATTCAAAAGTCTCCAAAAGGCATCCGCCATTCAAAAGTCTCCCTTGCTTCTATATGCCGACATCAAAATATTTAAGAAAATTTATACTTTTTTCGGCTGTCGCATGCTTCAGTCAGACTAGTTTTGTTTTATTGAATTGTGCAAGGGCAATAACCTCTCCCTTAATAATCGTAAGACGAAACCCATGACCTTCACTCGCTAAACTGCAAGTGTATTATTTTCACACATGTTTGATTCTGTATCGCTATATGGGATTCATGGGATCAACCACCTCACTGCAGGGCTGGGCAGAGATACTCACAAAAGTATTCCGGAATACAGATATCGAAATTGACAAGCTGGAAGCCTAAAATACAGATACTGAAATATATTTACCTGTGACTTAGCACGATATTGCGCATAAACTTTAGAAAGAAGACGAAAAAATATCCCCGAATAAAGATACAAGAATAGAGACACTGGCATGATTTTTATATTTCGGGGATCCGTATGCTTCGCAATGACACGTATTAAGTGCACCAAAAGATTGCGAATAATGGTGGAGACCATTAAAAATTGCAAGTCAAGTATATCTCTCGAATCACTAACTACCAGGGCTGGGCAGAGATACCCAGAAAAGTATTCCGGAATACAGATATCGAAATACATGCGCCGGAAGTCTAAAATACAGATACTGATGTACATTTGTATTTGAGATAACGGGATATGTCGGAGATATTTCGGAAATACATTAGCGAAAAGACGAAAAAAGTGTCGCGGATTACAGATACAGATATTGGAATACACTTTATTTCGGGGATGCAGATATTCCGGAAAGGCATTCATTAAGGTACAACACAATAATGTGAACAATGTTGCAGCGCAATTGAAACGTGCAAGTAAACAATGTCACCCCAATCTCTAACGAACGCCAGTGAATTGAGAGAAAGCAGACATTAATTTTACACAGATTTGCTTTGCTGAGAAGGTTGTTCCTTTAATTGCACAAAGGAAACAGCAACTTATCAGTCTCTCAGCTAGACAGCGTCGGTTCGGCTTCAACACAAGGCTCGCTAACTCCCCAAATGACTGCCCCCCCCCCCCAAAAAATTCGAGGTGCTGTACTAGCCATGAGAAATAGCCACATTGTAGTCAAGGCCGACTACACTGCTTCCGCTAATATGTCATCAGCTGCGTCGGGCGCTTTACCACATGGGTAATTCTTTGCGTGCGGGGAACCCTTTGCCATCCTTCCTGTGTCACCGACTGGTGTCGCGCTTTTGCTTTGCTTAGAAAAAGTTCTCCATCTCCCACTAAAGGGAACCATGTGTGGATGCGAAGCAGCGGGGAGATAATTAGCTTGAGCGGGAGAAAGCGTCGCCGCTCTCGTTTCGCGGCAGCGGCCCGGGCGCTCATCGAGGCGCTGCGCAGGAGAGAGAATGAGGCGCGCGCGCTCCGTCATTTTGATACCGCGGAACTACCGTGGCGCCCCCCAGCGAAGTATGCAGCTGTCACACCACCTGTCGTGCGCGCCGCTCCGTAGAGGATTCCTAGAGGACAGGACGGCGAGACCGTAGGAGAGGAAAGGGGACGTGCATGCGCTGTGGGGGGTGTGGGACGCGGGAGCCGCTCCGTAGAGTAGAGGATTCCTAGAAGAGAGAGGGGGGGAGGGGACGCTCATGCGCTATGGGGGGTGTGGGACGCGGGAGCCGCTCCGTAGAGTAGAGGATTCCTAGAGTAGAGAATGGGGGGTGAGCGTAGGAGAGGATAGGGGAGGGGACGCGCATGCGCTGTGGGACGCGGGGGCCGCTCCGTAGAGTAGAGGATTCCTAGAGTAGAGAAAGGGGGTGAGCGTAGGAGAGAGAGGGGGAGGGGACGCGCATGCGCTGTGGTGGTGTGGGACGCGGAAGGAGGGACGGACTAAGCCCCCTCCAAACACATGCAAGCAAGATCAAGGAATGAGGTCAACCTGGGCGACAGACACCACCTGCCTAGCCATTGCTAAGCAGCCTCTCTGCGCTCTCGGCCATGACTCTGATGACTGTGACAGTGGTTGACGGCCTTCATATTACCACAGTGTTCTGGTTCGCATAATGGGTGCTTCCCTACTTCATGAAAGTGGCCGGACGTGGGACGCGGGACGGCGGACGGGGGACGCGGGAGGGACGGACAGAGCCCCGAGGATAAGATGCTTCGCCTCTAAAACATTTTTGAAATGTATCTCGATACAGAAATAATACACTGAAAAGTATCTCTGAAATATTATCGGGATACATTTTTATCGCGATACTGCCCAGCTCTCCTAACTACAAGCAGTGAATGAAGTGAAATACATACAGCATACATCTTGCGGAGAAGGTTGCTGCGTTAGTTGCACTCAATCAAAAGCAGCTTCCCAAAGAGGCTGGCTTCCAGAGAGCGTTCCTTCTGCCTCAATACAAGGATCGGGATTGAGAAAAGTGCCTACACTCCTGCAGGCGGAGATATTGCAACACACGCTCCTTTCTATGTTTTATGTTCCCGGCTTATCGCACGTGTACATACTGCCTTGCACAATGTCTGAAATCATTCTATAAAGTTTTCGGATAACCTGTTCGGCTTGAGCGCGCAAACGCGGACAGCTGAGTTTATTCTGGAACAAACTCGGCCGCCAGCGGTGACGCTAGAACGTTCGACGCCGCGCCTGTTAATGCCGACGCGCGTTACCGCGGACCAATTTTATCGACGGCCGACGCTCTGTTCGCCGATATCAGTGTGCAGCGCGCATTGCTTGCTGTAGTTTGAGTTTCCATTTTCCCGGCCACAAACTCGGCCAAATAAAGAGTTTCATTTTGGACACGCCGTCTCTGCCTTCGTCAACGTCACGATCACGTGACATCTGGTGGAGGTGCTGCTCCTTTCATGTACCGAACGCCCCGCCAAACCGCGAACCCAGCCCAAGTCAGAAAGAACACATCGACGCCAACCTCGAGCAGCGAGCATGCCGCCGGTAACAAGGTATACCGCCAGAGTACGGGCCTCTAACTGAAAAAGACCCGGGAAACCAAGACCCTGACCTCGACTATGGCGACAATTACGACCCCTGTGCCACCTGCACCAATTCTGCTTCGGCAACCGAAGGGGCCACCAACTTTCCGCGGTTCATCACTCGAAGACCCGGAAACCTGGATTGAGACATAAAACCCTGTCGCCGCCTTTAACAAATGCAGCGCCTAAGACGAGCTGCGACACGTCTACTTCTACCTGGAAGACTAGGCAAGAACCTGGTTTGAAAACCGAGAGTCCTCACTTCAAACCTGGGATCATTTCCGCAGCGCATTCCTGCACACGTACACGAGCGTGGTCCGCAAAAAAAGTGTGACGTATTTTTTGGAGACCAGGGTGCAGCTACCAAGTGAAAACGTTACCATCTTCACGGAAGAGATGACTCAACTATGCCGCCTTGCCGACGCTGCGATGGCCGAAGACAAAAAAGTTCGCAGGCTTATGCGGGGTGTTAAACAAGAACTATTCGCAGGACTTATCTGCAGCCCGCCCACGATGGTCCACCGAATTCGTCACCGAAGCTACAACTATAGAAAAGGGGTTTGAGATGAGGACAAGGCAGTAGAACTGCCACTCACCGACTACGGACTACGCTGAAGCTCAAAGCCCACAGCACCGACAATCTGCGCGAGCCCATCCGAGTAGTCGTGCGTGAATAGCTGCGTAAGATGTTTCCGGAATCGCAGCCTCGAGTGGTACACCGACATTGTTCGTGAAGAAGTCCAGCAGGCGTTGGGAATTCCTGAACCACCGCATCCTCATCCGGAGGCTATGAACTACGCCGCTGCAGAGCGTCGTAGCGCTCCCCCCTCCACGCGCACGTCAAGACGCCGCACCACCGCAGTTCCGCTGCCAGACCGCGCCGCCCCGTGACCGACGCCATACCATCCAAATGTCGGCCAGCTCAAAGCTCCGAGGAAGACCGACGTCTGGCGCGCCCCCCGATCACCGCCCACTGTGCTACCACTGCGGAGAAGCTGGCCACACCTACCGCCGCTGCCAGTACCGACAGATGGGGCTACGTGGATTCGCCATCAACGCGCCGTGTCCGCAGTCAGGCGAGCGACCTCGCGACACCACCGACTACATCACCGGGGCACAGTGGCAACAACGGCGACCATACCGTTCACCGTCGCCCGGTAGCTACACCTCGCCACACCGCCGGCCGTACCCTGCCCCAAACCGGGGTCGGTCAACTAGCCCGTATTCGGAAAACTAAGGGCAGCAACCGATGGAGGTGTGGTTGCAGTACGACAAAACACCGAAGATCCTCCGCCGCCGACGACCACGCCGCAACGAAATCTAAAGAACCCGCCGCAAGGCGAACGCTGCTCTGACGTCGAAACTTCGCAGCAAGACCTGACGACGCAACGTGGAAGCAGCAGAACGAACCGACGTATTCGTGATCCAACGCCGCGACCAAACCGCAACGCAAGACGACGAACTAGCGACCTCGACGTCCTCATCGATAGCCACAACGGCACCGCTCTCATCGACATATGGGGCCGACTACTCCGTCGTCAGTGGGCTGTTCGCCGCGAGGTTGTGGAACATTCGAACTGCTGGAGGCCATCTAACAATGCCCGCCGGAGTCTGCACAGCAAGAGTCACTATCAATAACCGGACCTATCTTGCGAGCTTTGTAATCCTTCAGCATTGCTCCAGGGATGGGATACTTGGGAAGGACCTCTTCAGACAACATGGCGCCGTGATCGACCTGAGGTCTGAGTCAATAATCCTAAGCTCAGAAGAAGCACTGCCACCCCACACGACGCCAGCGACCCATGCTTTAAATCTGATAGAAGAGCAAGTTACGCTCCGCCTTTCTCCAGCGTCATCATTTCGGTCGGCACCGAAGAACCCATAGACTTGGAAGGCGTCATCGAGGGCGACCAGCACCTAATTCTGAACCGTCAGATTTGCGCCGCAAGAGGCATCGCCGAGCTGCATGATGGCAAAGCTGAAGTAATGCTTCCGAACTTCAGCCGCGAATACAGGCATCCATGTAGGCCACCGTCGTACATTGGTACGACGGTCACTTACATGGACGAATTCGTAGACGCCAGCAATGCTTTCACCCTCATCGACGCTACGGAGCCTGCTTCGACTAATCGAGGTTCCCAATCAGTTTTCGACGTGAATCCGAGCCCTCCGAAGAACAAGCAAGACCAGCTCGAAGCACTGCTCCTACAATTCAGGGACTGCTTCTCGTCGTCGTCAAGGATCCTAGAGACTCCAGTCACTAAACATCGCATTATAACAAAGAAAGCGCCCGATCAATCCGTCAAAGCCTGTATTGAGTTTCGACACGCCAATGCGAAGCCGCTAAGAAACAGGTCGACGAATTGCTACGCCACGACATAATCCCGCCGTCCAAGAATCCGTGGGCGTCTCTCGTGGTGTTTGCGAAGAAGAAGGACGGAACCCTACGTTTCTGCGTCGTCTATCGTCGCTCCACAACAGCAAAGGAGTGCCTCCACAATAGCAAAGGAGTGCCTTGCCAACATCTGTTGGTAAGACTTATGAACTTTGTTTTTGAAAACCAATTTTGCTTCTTTGTCTCTGCAACCGAAGCTACGGTTTTGGTTATCGAACTTCTATGCGAGCTAGGCTGACTTTGAACACTCTCACATAAACGCCTGCAATTCTTTGCGGTAATTATACAGGTTTAAGTGAACAAAAATGTTTATGCACAGATATATTTTTTTCCGTGACTTGGCTAATGAAGCATTTCTTTACTACTACAAAATTTGCGCATCTATTTTGCTAGTACAATCACACCGTCAGAATGGGCCTATCCGCGCACGTAGTCTGCCCAAGCTTGCCGGCGTCGATAAGGCACGAGCCATACTTTTTGGTGGCCAAAACGCGACGACAGGCGCGGACCAAAGTACATCTGGTGTCACAAACGAGCAAATATTGCCCCTCCCTCCCCTAAAAAAAAATGGGCGCTAATGCAGGCATCCGCGATTGCCTATACTAGCACACGGCGAGCGATTTCGGATGCTAAGGGACATTTGTTTCGATTTTAACGATATCCACTGGAGGTGCTGTTCGGACCAGGAATAAGGCAAATCGCTGTAAATTTCTTGAGAGTTAAGGGATGCTTTCTTTGCCGACAGCGCGGATGATGGGATCTCATGTTGTATAAAATGTCACATTGAGAAAAATGGCTGCATCATGTGCCACAGGGTCAGAAGCCATCATGTGTCACGTTTCTAATGTCCGGCACATTTCTACAAATCATGCTCTTTAAATGAGAATTTTTCGTACAATTTTGATTTGGGTTGAAAGTTTTATGTGAAACATAAATTTGAGATTTGAAAAATTCTTATTGTGGGTTCCTGCAGCAAAAACACATTGATTAAAATTTATGATTGTGGAGTAACGGCAGAGGTAACGTCCCTTACTTTTTTTTCGGTAACGGTAACGGTAACGCGTTACGTTTTTTTGTAGGTAACATAGGGCGGTAACGCGTTCCTTTTCTGTTAGAGTAACGAGTAATCTATTTAGTTACTTTTTTTCGGTAACGCATACAACACTGATATCTCCTCTGTTGTTTAACATTGCCATGCGTCGACTCGCGCGGGCCTTGGACTGTGTCCCGCAGCTGGGTTTTACCCTCTACGCGCATGACATCACTCTATGGGCCACACGGGGGTCTCTGGCCAGCAAGGATCAGACTCTGCAAGAGGCGGCACTGGCCGTAGAAAACTTTGCCAGAACCAGCGGTCTCAGCTGCGCCCCCCGAAAAGTTGGAGGTGATCAGAATACATAGCAAACGCTACAAAAGTAACGGAAAAAGAGAAATTGAAATAAAAATTCAGAAAATTAAAGAGGTCACCGTCGCTCGGATCCTGGGCTTCTGGGTTCAGAGCAATAGTAGGGCAAACCGCACTATCGGTCTCCTAAAATCGGCAACCAAACAAGTGGCTAGGATGATTCAGAGGATCACCTTCCACAAAAAGGGCATGAAGGAAAGCGATACCGTGCGTTTAGTTCAGGCACTCGTAATGAGCAAATTGACATATAGCTTTCCATTCCACACGCTCAACAAGAGTGAGGAAGGCGAAGTAGATTCTATTATCAGAAGGGCTTACAAGGCGGCATTAGGCTTACCATTAGGCACTCCGACAGACAGGCTGCTCGAGATCGGCGTGCATAACACGTACGCCGAGCTGAAGGCAGCTACATTAATCTCTCAGAGGAACCATCTCAGCCAGACGAAGTCGGGAAGGGAGATCTTGATATGGGCGGGTATTCCACCACACCCCCAAAACTTGGACGAGGGGCTCGTAGAAATACCAGAACCAGTCCGCAGGCATATCTCGATCGCCCCTATCCCCAGGAACATGCCCAAGGAACGACATCACGAAAGGAGAGAGGAGCGCATAAAATGGATAAGAAAATTAGTCATAGGCAATGAGAACGTGCTATAGGTTGATGCTTCCAGATATAATTGGAAGCGCTCCGTAGTCACCATAGTAAGCAGCGACATGAGAACCATGGTGTCCAGCGCATCACTGTACACGTCTTCGATCGCCAAAGCCGAGTGTTTCGCCATCGCGTTGGCAATTAAAAGTCGAGAGCGAAACGCCGGGCAGGCGTATATCACCATAATATCGGATTCGCAGGGAACATGCCGACTCTGCGAAAGGCCGCCTCCCATCAAAAATTTGCAACCTCTTAGGGAAGGAATTGAACAAAACTTATAGGTTGTTTCTGGTGCCCGGGACATGCACGCCTAGAGGGTAACGAGAGGGCGGACGCTCTAGCTTGCGCGCTCACGAACCGAGCGGGGCACCAGCCTCCCTCCCTGTTATCACCACCCAACACTACGCACGATGCCTTTCGCGAGGATGAAAACAACGAGCGAGAGAGAGAACAACTTTATTAAAAATAAACGAACCCCAGTCCGGGTCCACTAATAAAATTCCCCATCTCCCGCTAAAGGGAACCATGTGTGGATGCGAAGCAGCGGGGAGATAATTAGCTTGAGCGGGAGGAAAGTCGCCGCTGTCATTTCACGGCAGTGGTCCGGGCGCTCATCGCGGCGCTGCGCAGGAGAGAGAATGAGGCGCGCGCGCTCCGTCATTTTCATACCGCGGAACTACCGTGGCGCCCCCCAGCTGAGTATGCAGCTGTCACACCACCTGTCGTTCCGTAGAGGATTCCCAGAGGAAAGGACGGGGGGCGATTGTAGGAGAGGAGAGAGAGGGGACGTGCATGCGCTGTGGGGGGTGTGGGACGCGGGAGCCGCTCCGTAGAGTAGAGGATTCCAAGAGGAGAGAGGGGGGAGAGGACGCGCATGCGCTCTGGGGATGTGGGACGCCGGAGCCGCTCCGTAGAGTAGAGTATTCCTAGAGGAGAGAGGGGGAGAGGACGCGGGGGGCCGCTCCGTAGAGTAGACGATTCCTAGAGGAGAGAAAGGGGGTGAGCGTAGGAGAGAGAGGGGGGACGGCACGCGCATGCGCTGTGGTGGTGTGGGACGCGGGACGGACTAAGCCCCCTCCAAACACATGCAAGCAAGATTAAGGAATGGGGTCAACCTGGGCGACAGACACCACCTGCCTAGCCACTGCTAAGCAGCCTCTCTGTGCTCTCGGCCATGACTCAAGGAATGGGGTCAACCTGGGCGACAGACACCACCTGCCTAGCCATTGCTAAGCAGCCTCTCCGTGTTCTTCGCCATGACTCTGATGACTGTGTTAGGGTTGACGGCCTTCATATTACTACAGTGTTCTGGTTCGCATAATGGGCGCTTCCCTACTTCATGAAAGTGGCCGGACGCGGGACGGGGGACGGCGGACGGGGGGACGCGGGAGGGACAGAGCCCCGAGCATAAGATGCTTCGCATCTAAAAAAGTAAGGCTTAGCCATCAGACAGGCCTGGAAGTTTTAAATGTCCGAGTAGTGCCTTCATGATGTCTGGGGAGGAGTCCGCCAGCCACTCCTCCAGGGTCGCAGGTCTTAGATTGGTGGGTATGTGTTTAAGGCTCTCGCCCATGGCTGCACGGCCACTCTGACAATCCCACAGAACGTGAGCGTTATCCGGGTAGCCACCGCATGCCACGCAGGCAGGAGACCCGTCCTTGCCTTGTATGTAGTGCTGAATGTGGGGTGTCATTAAAGAGTGAGTGCGCGCGCCTCATCAAGGCTGCCTCGCGTCTCGTCATGGAGTGAGGTGGATCGGGATAAACCCTGCGGTTGTTGCGCATCTCGTCTAATCGTTCGCGCCTGTCTAAACGCGCCATAGCAAGTAATTCGGTTCGCTTCAGGGAATCCGGCCACCACAGGGGAGGGCCCGGGAGGCTTACACGGGACATGGCGTGTGCCACTTCATTCCCTCTGATCCCCGTGTGACCAGGTATCCACTGTATTCGAACACGTAACGAAGGGTGGGCCTCTAAGTGCTTCGTTAGTGTGCTGTAATGCGCGTCGGGAATGTCCCCTGTCGCGAAGGCTCGACAGGCTGCTTGGCTATACGACCCTGCTCGGATGGCTCCCCGAGAGCTTCTTGGTCATCAGCGTTGCGCACGGCAGAAATATGGCGCCCCCCACAAATCTCTTAAAGGGGAAGACGCCATCGACCTCCTTAGAATTCAAACGGGGTCTATCCAAATCTATTGCGATTGCACAAAATTGTTCCAACTTTGTATGGGCGCGATTGTCCGTGGTGTCACGACTCGCCACCGACCCTCTACCATATCTCGTGGGGATGCAATAAAAGGCCACACAAACTCAATCGCTTACAGCGGGAGTATAGCATAGAAAACTCTTTGGAGCAATGGGAGGCACTCCACGCTAGCTTGGACACGGAGGTGCAACTAGCGCTTCTGGACTATGTCGGGCTGGCGGCACACGCCAGTGGAGCTTCGGACATGGGGCCTCACCCATCAAGCTCCTGAACCCCATTCCTTTCCCCAAACAAAAGTTATTCTTCTTGCACGACGGAGCACGAGTTACCGATAGCTTAAATGGGTGGTGCCACCAAATTTGTGGCTAGCGCGTTCTTTGCAGCAAGTGTTTCTTATAGATCTAGGAAGCACGATACACGCACCAAGATTCATGCATTCTCACGAAACAATTTAATATCGCCTTATTTATGTGGACAACTTTCGGTTTCGGTTTATGGGCGCCAAGTCGGGCGGTGACGTACAAGTGTAGTATAGCTTGGTCACGTGACCACACTATGCTGTGTTGCACGTGGTCCCGAGTATCGTCTGCTCTCGCACCCACGTGCCCCACAAGCACCAGCGAAACAAACGCGCCGACAGGTGCGATGGCTAGGAACCGATGCTTTGACGGCACGTACGTTGCGGAGTTGGCGGAGGCCCGGTGGGCATTCGCGTTACTACAGACCTGGTGTGACGTCACAACAACTTTCGTTGTCCTTCCTAAAGAGCTACGTCAGTCTTCATGCGCCAGCTATGGGCCTCGATCGGAAGAATGAGCATTTAGGTACACTTTGGAAGTGAATTAAACTATGTTCTAAACGTTTGCTGTGACCGACCCGTCGTGTGGAGTGTCCTTGCATATAAAGAGGAAACCCACAACAGGCTTGTTATAACCTCAAAATTTGATGGCACCACCCCTTTAAAGAGCTTCGCCATTTAAAAACACACTTCCCTATTAGCAGTAGGTTGGTTTGTATGAAGTTTTTTCTGAATATTTTTTCGTGTGGAAATTTTTTCTGTGACGTAAAAGTTATATGTCGCCCCTGAAATCCTTCATTCACTGAGTTTAATAGAGTTATTTCTATTTACATCGTAAAAGCTCGTTATCATCACGTTGCATGCAATGGTTTTCGAAACAATCTGTGGAAATTGCTTTTTCACTTCTAAACACCTATGTGTGAATAAACGGCTAAATTTCAACCGTTTCTTGCAGACTTACAGGAGGGGAGTTTGCGGACACCACTAATCACTCCACCGAGAAATAGATTAGTTTCAAGTGAGAGTTGCTGCTTTGGAAGACAAACGAAGATATTAAAATGAAATCTATCTGTGCTTCATTTGTAAAGGTCTAACACCACCTTGCATCCAATAGTCATCTTCAGTGAATGTACTTTTAAGAGAGCGAGAGAGAGAAAACATTATTTTATAAAATCTCTCAATCACGTCAGGCATTGCCCGTCGCCCCTTAGCCGTACCGGAATCCCTTGAGACACGGCGGTATCAACTTGAGCTTGTTGGCATGGCTTCTTCATAAGAAACAATGTGGGCACACTTGACCAGAAAGACAGACAGGATTTTGAGCTGGCTAACAATATGAGCGTTTATTTCGTATGAACAAATATATACGCCCGTCCGTCTGCGTGCGTGTCTGTCCATCCGTCCGTCCATACACCCCTGTCGTTCCGTCTGTGTGTCCCTCTGTCCGTCCGTCCGTTCAAAAACACATGGCATAGTTAGTCGAATGGGCACAATATTTCGCTGAACACACTTTGGAATTTACAAAGTGTCCTTCAAAATTCTTAGTGTTTCCATGTATACTACGAGAACTCTTAGCAGCCCAGATACATGCGCAGCTGAACAGGCCATCAAGGATCTCTTTACACTTGCTAGCATCAGAAATTGAATGGTCTTTTCTTCATATACAACTTGTATGTCATATATAGCCAAGTATTGTTCACATCCGAGCGCCCTGTCATTCTTTTACAGCGGAACGAGGTGTGGGCACCCGCCCCGCCGCGGGTGTCCGCAACCGCTATCGAGCGAAAGAAGAAACAAATTTCGGGGACGAGATGGGTTTGAACCAGGGCCCTCTGTGCAGCAGTCGCGCATTCTACCACCGAGCGTTGCTGGTGCTTGAGACCCCTCCGCAAAAATACCCTATGAAGGCGTCGTGTCAGGAAACGAATAGAGTTAGCATGTAATATAGCGTCGTAGGATCAAGAAATTACACCATCTCCCGCTAAAGGAAACCATGTGTAGATGCGAAGCAGCGGGCGCTAACGCTTACACTGGCGGCGGCGTCGACGCTGGCGCTCATCCCAGCGTTGCGCAGGAGAGAAACCTGGGGAGGCGCAAAGCACGCAGTGATGGACCGGTGTGTCCTACTGGAACATGCCAATTGCTGCTAATGGGCAATGAGAGACAGAAGACTCCGACTGGACACAGAGACCCGCAGTCCGCTTTTAGTTAACGTGCACGCTTCGAATTTTTATTGTTCAACAACACACAGGAGAAATCTCCCACCGGCAGTACCTTGCAGGTCAAGATCCAGTGTTATCAGTGAACGGTTCTGCAGCGCGAGCAGTCGGTTTTTTCAGTCAAGAAACTCGCTATACTCGGCGTCGACTTATCGTGGCATTGGAGCGAAGGCTACGGAGACGGGGCTTCTGCACATGTACAGACGCCACTTGGCGTTCGAGGTACACGTAAAAGACGCGGCTTTCTCGCGCGTTCAAAAACGCGAAGTGACAACTTATAAATTAAAACAAATACGGATATCTTACTGGCGTGAGCTGCGTCCTGTGTGAAAGAGCTACATGCAAAAAACCGGCAGATCCCACGCACTGTGAGAATCGATGTAATGCGAAGCAGCCAGAAAGACGCAATTCATGCTGTACATAATATGCATGTCATTATTTACATGTTAGGACCTGTCATTTGTGTTCGTCATACAGTTACGTCGCGCAATACAAATTTTGGTGTATATCAAGCTAGCGAACTGGACGCAAGCGCACCATGAGCGTGGCATGTAAATGGCATTGTAGATGAAATGCATTCCAAGATTTTCATGTTACCACCTGCCCCCCCGTATTCAGAAACGCTCCTTGACTTGAACTTGACTTGCCACAGCCTTCAATGCAGCACAAACGCGTTTCGAACGCTCTGTCTTTAGGCGGTGCCAAGGCAGCGCAAACGCGTTTCAAACGCACTACCTTGAGGCGGTGGCAAGTCAAGGTAAAGTCAAGGAGCGCTTCTGAATACGGGGGGTTATGTTCGCTTAAACTTTTTACCTGGAATTTGCAGCGAGACGCGAGACGAATCTGCCTCCGTTTCGCATGCGTTCGTATTTTCGCGCTTTGCGCATCGTGCAGACGCCATCCGCGTTACAGCGTTTATATTGACGGATACCTTCGCAATTCCAAAGTGTGTTCCTCGAACGCCTGTTCCCACTGAGACGGGGTCGGTCAGAAAGGAACGTGATGCGCGCGTCTCCCACCTTGCATGATTAGAGACGCTGGGCCCAGTGACACTACGCAAAAAAAAAAATTGAAGGACACTTTGTACATTCCAAAGTGTGTTCGGCGAAAGCGTGTGGCCATTCCACTGACTATGCCATGCCTTTTATCTTTTACACTCTCAGTGGGATAACACACAAACTGAATGTGTGCGTGTTTTTTTCTTTAATTTTTTACCGCGAATCGCAGCGAGACGCGAGACAGACGGACAGACGGACGGACAGACGGAGGGATGGACAGACGGATGGACGGACGCACGGACGGACGGACAGACGGACGGACGGACAGACGTGCGGACTCCGGTCGGACTGACAGACGGACGGACAGACGGACGGACGGACGGACCGATGGACGGACGGACGGACACCGGACGGACGGACGGACAGACGGACGGACGGATGGACGGACGGACGCACGGACAGACGGACGGACACCAGACGGACAGACGGACGGACGGACGGAGAGACGGACGGACGGACAGATGGACAGACGGACGGACAGACGGATGGACGGACGCACGGACAGACGGACGGACGGACAGACAGACGGACGGACACACGGACGGACGGACGAACGGACGGACGGGCGGACGGACGGGCGGACAGACGGACGGACGGACACCGGACGGACGTGAGCATGAGACATTAAAGGCTTTCGCCTTAAAAAGCGCGAGCGCTGAAGAGTCGAGCGCGACCGGCGTCCGTTTGCGCGTCTCCGCGCCCACCTGGCACCGTGCCAGGGCACGGCTGGAGGGATGGACGACCGGACGGATGGACGTCAGCATGAGATCTTAGGGAGTTTTCGAATAGCGTACGCAAAGCTTTGCGTTTGCCGCAATTGCGCATGCGTCAAACGCCACCCTCTTGCGGGCCCCCGTTAAGTGACGGAATAGCGGGCGACCGAAAGGACCGCAAAGCTTTGCGTACGCTATTCGAAAACTCCCTATTAAAGGCTTTCCCCTTAAAATTTTGGTGTATACCAAGCTAGCGAAACGGCCCCGAGAGCGTCATGAGCCTGGCATGCAAGTCATGTTGCTCATGACATATCATGATTTCCGTATTACCACTTGTCATTTATGCTCGTCATACAATCACGTCGCTCAATACCAAATTTGGTGTATATCAAGCTAGCGAAGCGGCCATGGGAGCGTCATGAGCGTGGCATGCAAGTCATGTTGCTCATGACATGCAATGATTTGCATATTACCAGTTGTTATTTATGCTCGTCATACAATCACGTCGCTCAATACCAAATTTGGTGTATATCAAACTAGCCAAGCGGCCACGGTGGTACCATGAGCGTAGCATGCAAGTCATGTTGCATTTGACATGTCATGATTTCCATATTACCATTTGTTATTTACGCTTCATACAGTCACGTCGCTCAATACCAAATTTGGTGTATATCAAAGCTAGCGAAGCGGCCACGGGAGCGTCATGAGCGTGGTATGCAAGTCATGTTGCTCATGACATGTCATGATTTCCATATTACCAGTTGTTATTTATGCTCGTCATACAATCACGTCGCTCAATACCAAATTTGGTCTATATTAAGCTAGCGAAGCGGCCACGGTGGTACCATGAGCGTAGCATGCAAGTCATGTTGCATATGACATGTCATGATTTCCATATTACCATTTGTTATTTACGCTCGTCATACAGTGACGTCGCTCGATACCAAATTTGGTGTATATCAAGCTAGCGAAGCGGCCACGGTAGTACATGAAAATAGCAGCGCAAAAAACGACGGACTAACACACAGAGACAAACGAGCGCTGACTTCCAACTGCTTTATTTTCGGAGAGACACAGAATTTATAGCGCTGACACATCACAAGAAACATGGTCACAACATGCGCAGAAACTCGTTTTCCTTATCAAGGAGAGCAATCGACGGAGTGCGAACGCACTGATCATTCAACTTGTCAATCAAGTCCGCTTCTATAATCTCGCGCGTGATCTGCTCCCGGTTTTTAGACACGACACTCGACTTGGCATACAACGGAGCACAGCCGCAGCGAGAACAATGATGAGCTAGGTTACCTTGTTTATATTTTTCTACATTGTACTTGTGTTCAGCTAATCTTGTATTAAGGCACCTGCCCGTCTGTCCTATGTACAATTTGCCGCACGATAATGGTACACGATACACAACGTTCACTGTACACTGGACAAACTTAATCTTGTGCTCGACAGTACATGCTGCAACTTTTTTGCGATTCGGATCAGTGATCCTGCAAATCTTGGACCATGTTTCTTGTGATGTGTCAGCGCTATAAATTCTTTGTCTCTCCGAAAATAAAGCAGTTGGAAGTCATCGCTCGTTTGTCTCTGTTTGTTAGTCCGTCGTTTTTTGCGCTGTTATTTTTATGATCATGTTTAACCAACTAGCCCGAGTCAACGCCATTGCACGGTAGTACCATGAGCCTAGCATGCAAGTCATGTTGCATATGACATATCATAATTTCCATATTACCAGTTGTCATTTATGCTCGTCATACATTCACGTCCCTCAATACCAAATTTGGTGTATATCAAACTAGCGAAACGGCCGTCAGTGTGCCATGAGCGTGCCATGCAAGTCATGTTGCACATGACATGGCATGATTTCCAAATGACCACTTGGCATTTATGTTCGTCATACAGTCACGTCACGCAATACCAAAGTTCGTGTATATCAAGCTAGCAAAACGACCGTCAGCGCGCCATGAGCGTGGCATGTAAATCATGTTGTACATGACATGCACGTCATGATTTTCATATTACCATCTGTCATTTATGTTGGTCGTGCAGAAATGTGTCGTACGAATTTTTGGATTTATCCAGTTAAGAAAACGGCCTCAGGAGCACTATGACTATGGTGTGTAAATCATACTTTTCATGACAGTTAGTCATGATTTTCATGATATGACTAGTCACTCATATTTGTCATACAGTCATGTTATGCCACACTAATTTTGGTATAAATGCCATTAACCTACGGCCAGGAGAGCACAAAGTCGTAGGCGGCTAGATAGATAGATAGATAGATAGATAGATAGATAGACAGATAGATAGATAGATAGATAGATAGATAGATAGATAGATAAATAAATAAATAGATAGATAGATAGATAGATAGATAGATAGATAGATAGATACGCTCAAAGTCGTCGAAGTTCGCTTAGAAATGCTTCGCATTTAAAAATGAAGGCAGTATTTTTCATATCTCAAGTAGAAAATAAGGACACAATAGTAGGACTACATTCATTAGCGGTAGGATACGCGCGATTTGGCTCTGCAGCCTTCGCTCCAGTGCCAAGAAAAGTTGTCCGCAAGTGTATACTCGTCGATAACTTTTCTTGGCAATGAAGGGAAAGCTACAGGGGCGGAGCTTCTGCACATGGACTACTACGCGAAGTAGTCTGGTATGTCATGCGTTCCGTACCGCTGTGGAAAGTGATGGCTGTGCGCGATCAGCGTTTCATATCGACGCAGACGCCGCTTGGCATTCGAGGTAGACGTAAAAGGCGCGGCTTTCTCAAGCGTTCGAAAACACGAAGTGACAACGAATAAATTAAAACAAATACGAATATCTTACTGGTGTGAGCTGCGTCCTGTGACAAATGCTACATGCAAAAAATATAAGGCACTATATTTCATATCTCACGTAGAAAATAAAGACACAATTGTAGGACTACATTCACCAGCGGTAGGATACGCGCCATTTGGCACTGTAGCCTTCGCTGCATTGCCAAGAAAAGTTGTCCGCGAGTATAGTAGACGCTGCCTGCGTCGGCGTTGCGAGGCGAGAGAGGGGGGAGCGTAGCAGAGAAGAGAGAGCGAGAGGGGACGCGCATGCGCAATGGGGGGTGTAAACGCCACGGGAAGGATGCCTAGAGGAGAGAGAGAGAGGGAACATAGGAGAGGAGAGAGAGGGGGGAGGGGACGCGCATGCGCAGTGGGGATGTGGACGCCGCTGGAAGAGATGCCTAGAGGAGAGAGAGGGGAGCGTAGGAGAGGAGGTGTGTGGAGAGGGTTCGCGCATGCGCAGTAAGGGTGGTCACGCCACTCACCGGATTGAACTACTCCATAAGATGCTTCGCATCTAAAATAACAACTAGGCCGGGTGATCCTATACAGGCATCATGTAGAGGAAGGAATCTCGTTAACATGTGCAATAGAGCGTGGTAGAAAAATAAAATGGTCCGTCTTTGAATGCTTCCAACCCATCAGAAAGGGGTCAGCCGTAATTCTTCATTGTCATCAGGACTATAAATTAAGTTCCACCATCCATCCATCAGACATAGCACAAAGTGTACAGATGTGTAGCGGGTGCCACGGTTCTCTGGAAAATGACGAAAACTGGCATAGTGAGTACTTCCCTACTACATGAAAATTATGATGGTTTTAGGGGCGAAGCTCCTTAGGGTGTGGGTCTGTCCCTCCTCTGTAGTCGTAGTTGTAGTAGGTAGGTAGGTAGGTAGGTAGGTAGGTAGCCACGTGTAGTGGAATGTACCCACTCCACGTGATAAAGATGACGATGACGCAGTATAGTGGAATGTACCCACTACACGTGATAACGATGAAGTATAAGCGCGTTGCAGTATAGTGGAATGTACCCACTACACGTGATAACCATGAAGTATAAGCGCGTTCCAGTATAGTGGATTGTACCCACTACACGTGATAACGATGAAGTATAAGCGCGTTCCAGTATAGTGGAATGTACCCACTACACGTGATAACCATGAAGTATAAGCGCGTTCCAGTATAGTGGATTGTACCCACTACACGTGATAACGATGAAGTATAAGCGCGTTCCAGTATAGTGGATTGTACCCACTACACGTGATAACGATGACGATGATGACCATGAAGTATAAGCGCGTTCCAGACCACACATTCCCTTTCTGCCATGGATGAAAACGATAGAGCTTCGCCCACTCATCATCATTCACTTCGTGGATATTGCGTGATATTTTTTTTTGCGTAGTGGGTACCTTGCATATGTACTTGTATTAGGTGTCCCAAGAGAGTCTACTGTGGGCTCTAGAAAGGCCGCTCTTCCAGCTTTCGCTGTGACTGTGCAGCGGATACCACGAATTTGTAGTTCCGCTACAGGTATTGTCGACGCAAATTTAACTTAAATGGGGAAGCCAGGGCCTGGAACTCACTTGGTGACTGTTTCACGTATCGATAAAAAGATAGATTTAATAACGCGAAGTTGAATGGATGTCCTCAGCCAGAACTCACCCGTTTCACCATTGAATTCTGAGCAGTGGAATTTATCACCGTTCTAAAGGCTGCCGTTATATTTAGTTATATGCAGCGCAACGGAGACGCAGGGAGGAGATACACACAGATTCAACGAGCACTCGCGTGTGTCTGTAAATATCCCTTTCTTAGTCTCAGTCACGCGGCATACAGTCAAGGATGAACACACTCAACCAAGTCAAAGTGCTACTCTCATCATCATCGTGAGTGTTCTGCCGTATACAGTGAAGAAGAAGAAACCATCGAATGCTTGTGGTCGCGGTTGCGCTAACTTTCGAGGGTCAAGCAAGCAAGCGCTACGCACATAAGTACCACGGCACACCGGGATTTCTTTCACTTGAGCGATGCTTTTGAAGGACACTCGACGTTGCTTCAAGTACCTCATCGCGGTATTCTCGATCACCTTCCTGAGCTCGCTGCTCATTTCAGAGCAGGAATACGAGCGGTACCGTGAGACGCTACGCATGGCCCTTCTGAGAGCCACAGTACACCGGAACCTATCGTGGATTAAAAAGTGAGTCATGCTAAGCACTCTTCATTTCGCTTTATTTCGTTCCCTAGGAACTTCATATTCATATATGTATATTTGTTCAGTGGATAGGCTGAAATCTCAGGCAGAGGGCTCATCGTCTTCATATCTCGCGTCATTCTCGAAAAAAAAAGTTGCCCACTCCTATTTCAAACCACGGACTACGTAGTGTCATAGATTGGTGGGAAGAGGTTAGATGCATCAGGGCTGGGCAGCATCTAAGATACGTGTATCCTATCTTAGTCTTCGGGTATCTTGTATCTGTATCGCGATAGATCTCGCAAAACGAGCATCTGTATGTGTATTTCCAATACATTCAATAATGTATCGTGTATCTTAGATACAAGGTACTGCTATAGAAACGCCACCCTGCGAAACAACAAACGTCGGCTGAACTCTGCTTCTCAAGCTGATACTGCTACCACTAAGCCACCTCAATAAAGCTGACGACAGTGACATTCATTTGTCTTTCCGCCAGAGTGTTCCAGTAAGCATAGGAAATAAGTTCTATACGCGTCTTTATTGGTGGAGCAGAGTCACGTTATGGCGCTCGAGCCATCTCGACAAAAACAAGCGCGCGAACGTCTACGTGCAGCCGACCTTTTGTTTCTCGATGTTTTCTTTCTTTTTAGCTGTGTCGGTGCCATGAACCTTGTTTGTAGTCACGGTACTGTGCTGCGTACTTCAATGCGTGCGGCGTCTTTCGCTCAAATTCGGGTGCGGCTACAGTGTTCTTATTGAAGTTTGTCTTGCGTGGTGCTTTGTTACAAATTCTCAAAAATGCAAGAATGGGGTTGCTTTGCGTCTCGCTGCTTTCACACAGATTTCACAGATCTCGTCGATGTAAGCTTGACTTGCACACTATGTGGCTTATATGCAAATTAGATTATAACAACTGTACCACCATCGGTGCCAATGCTATATGCAATAAAACAAGCATTTACGTAAGAGATGATATTTTGGCGTACTGTATCTTTGTTCTTCGTGCTAAATTACGCAAAAAATTTTTAATGATAGCTTGATTCCTAGCACAAGTGCTCTCTTTGCTGTTCTCCGTTTGCATTCCACACATTACCTAGGCCACTCTGTAGTATTTTTTTCCGTTGGTAACTGTAAGAAGTCTTCTGTAACCTCCTCCTCTATTCCATCTCTTACTTATTCTTATTTTTAAGTGTCTGCGTCATTGTTACTATTTGCATACCTACATTTCATGTGAGTTTACTGTTGGAGATGCTAGGGCAAAGGTAAAATAATCTGAGCGTGCCTAGTGCTTACAGGAACGAAAATTCGGCTTACGATTTAATATAACAGCAAAATTGAATTTACATTGTAATAATGAAAATTATAACAACAAATCCTAAAGACGTTGGAAAGGGGATTTTAGAAACATAATACCAAGTACTACGGCCTTCTCATTCGCGTCCCCACGAGCCCTTTAGTGCTATTTTCCGTGGGCACTGAGTTTTTTTGTATGTCCTTAACACCTTAGTTGACGATACATCATGCTCTATTTTCATAGCTTTTAGGGGTGTCACTTGTATCGCGTTTATAAAGGGTGTCACGTAACTGGAACCAAATATTTGCAAAGAAGTTAACCTCAACCGAATAAAACCAACGATGGGGTTTACCGCCATGTGGCTCTCATTAGGGTATTTTTATACTGCGCTTAATATCTTAACTAAGATGAAGAATGTGTCAAGAGACGTTCTAGGTAAGCAAGCCCTCAGATGGATAGAGCGGAGCAGCGAGAACACAGGGGACAGCACCGGAACAAAGGCTTTTATGACAGACCAGTTGTCCTCTTCCTTGTAAGCCCCATCCCTACTGCCCAGGCGGATCGTAGTAACGCTTAAAACGTTCGACATGCTCAATTTCGCGCTGCCAGCGGCGCTTGTCCGAAGGTGGTTCAAGGGACTCCACGATATAATTCACGGGAGACGTCTGCTTTACCACATGGTAGGGACCCTGGTACTTCGAAACAAATTTCGGTAACAATCCTCGGCTTGTGGCAGGCACCCAAAGCCACACTAGCGAGCCAGGATCATACGATGCAGGCGCGACGGCAGGATCTCGGCCGGAGCTTCTGGCGTTGCTGGTCCTCAGATGTCAATATGCGGGAGAGCTTTCGGCACTCTTCTGCGTGTGCTGCAGCTTCAGAAAGGGGTGTAGATTCCGTGGCATCAGCGCTATACGGAAGAATGGTGTCCATTGTGGAGAATGGCTGGCGCCCATAAAGTAGGAAAAACGGGGAAAACCCTGTGGTGGCCTGCGTGGTGGTATTATTGCGATAGCGATTATATGGACACTCTCGGCTGATTTTTGCCGTCATGTCCCGTATATGTATATGTATATATATACGTAAAAGCCATGAAGAAAAATACCCGCGGGTAACAGTGCGGGAGCGGGGGGCGACAAACGCCACTGGAAGCGGACATCAAACGAGCCGGCCCACCTCCGTCGCTCCGAGGCGTATGCGATAAGATCCCCTGCCTGTTCGACGAGCCGGGGAATGTTCAAGGAGAGGAAACGCCCCGCGCGTCTTTAACAAGCGCGGAAAGACGCGAGGGGGGGGGGGGTGTCCCTCATGCAGCCACTGCGACCTTTGGTTTTACGAGTGTGGTCGTCGCTCGCGCACGCGTTATCTCGCAATCTCAGCAGCCGACAGCGGGCGGCTGGCTCCTACGTGCTCCGCTCTCAACGCGAGGACATTGTGCGAACAGTGTCCCTGGAGCGGCCGTATGCTCTTAAACCATCATTTTGTAGAGTTGCGTGAGATCAGATCCAAAAGAGTTAGCTGCGAACCTCACTTCGATTAACATTAGAATTTGTTGCTATCGCATTCACTGCTTCACCCTTGCGCTGAAAATGTGCCTCTTTTTATAAGCATATGTCACAAATGGGAGAACATGGTCCCAATCGCTGTGGTCAGATGCGACATACATGGCCAACATGTCACCGAGAGTGCGATTGAAGCGTTCAGTAATCCCATTAGTCTGTGGGTGATACGCGGTTGTTGTGTGGTGAATTATAAGGCACTTTTCGAGAAGAGCTTCTATGACGTCGGAGAGAAATACGCGGCCTCGGTCGCTGAGTAATTCTCTTGGGGCCCCATGGCGAAGTATGATGTGGTGCAGGATAAACGAAGCAACATCGCGTGCGGTAGCGCTAGGCAAAGGTGAAGTTTCCGCATAACGTGTAAGATGGTCGATGGCCACGATTACCCATCTGTTGCCGTCGGGAGTGCTTGGTAGTGGACCATAAAGATCGATTCCTGCGCGACCAAATGCATGGCTTGGGCAGGGCAAAGGTTGCAGTGGGGCAGCTGAACGGAGAGGAAGATCCTTGCGACGTTGGCAAGCGAGGCAGGAGCGTACATATTGTTACGGGAAAGACAGACTCCGGGGACACAGACTTGAGGAAATACGCATATATGTATTCACAGCTGGTTAGGCGAGCGCTGCCAATCGAAGAGCTCGCGCCAGTCTATCCTTTGTCGTCCTTCTCTTCGTCTTGTTGATGTTGATGCTACTGGTACGTAGCATGACCCCCCGGCGGCGGAAGCACCGTCCCGGAGCTTTAGAGGTCGTTTTCAGAAACAGTGTTGTAGGGCTTGAGCCGTGCGACGTGAACAACATCACTCGACCGAAGAACAGATGACGATGGACAGATGAGCGCAATCTCATAGGTGACGGGTGTTACTTGCCGCAGTACACGGTAAGGTCCCGTGTAACGAGACAGGAGTTTTTCAGACAGGCCGACCTGACGATGAGGGGACCAGAGTAGCACAAGGGTTCCGGGAACGAAAGGTGCGTCTCGATGTGAGGCATTGTGTCGTCGTCGTTGGTTGCTCTGCGACGCCGTAAAGCGTGCGCGAGCGAGCTGACGGGCATGGTCGGCACGCGCGATAGCGTCGCGAGCGTACTCGCTGGTGGACGACGTATGGGCTGTGATGATTGTGTCCAGCGGTAAAGTCGGCTCTCTTCCGTACAACAGATAGAAAGGTGAAAAGCCTGCTGTGTCATGGCGCGATGAATTGTGCGCAAAAGTTGCGTAGGGTAGGGCAAGATCCCAGTCTCGGTGGTCCGGCGACACATACATAGCAAGCATATCAGTAAGAGTGCGATTAAAGCGTTCCGTGAGGCCGTTAGTTTGAGGGTGGTAAGAAGTGGTCAATTTTTGCTGCGTGGAACAGGAACTAAGGATGTCGGCGATGACTTGAGAGAGAAATGTACGGCCACGGACCGTGAGCGGCTGTCTTGGGGCACCGTGAACCAATATAACGTCCCGTAACAGGAAGTCAGCAACGTCGGTTGCGCAACTCGTCGGTAGAGCTCGCGTAATAGCGTAGCGTGTAGCGTATTCAGTAGCTACGGCTATCCACTTGTTTCCCAATGTTGATGTGGGGAAAGGACCAAGCAGGTCTAACCCAATGCGGTAAAATGGTTCCGTGGGTATGTCGATGGGTTGAAGATGGCCAGCGGGTAGCAGGGATGGTGTTTTGCGACGCTGACATAACTCACACGTGGCGACGTATCGGCGTACCGAGCGAGCAAGACCTGGCCAGCAGAAACGGCGCCGCACGCGCTCGTACGTGCGAGATACGCCAAGGTGTCCAGCTGTGGGCGCGTCGTGAAGTTCAGCGAGGACACTGCGCCGTAAATGTTTAGGCACGACAATGAGAAGGTCAGGCCCGTCAGGTCGGAAATTGCGGTGGTATAGGACGCCCCCCTTGAAAGACAAAGTGGCGGACGGAAGCGTCGGTTGGGGAAGATTCCGTACGGCTGATGATGTCAAGCAGCAGTGGATCCCGCTTCTGTTCCTCCCCAATGTGAAGGAAGTCGGATACTGACAGGATAGAGTGCTCCGTGGTCGCGTCGGTGTTATCAGAATCGTCGACAGGGTAACGGGAGAGGCAATCGGCATCACGGTGCAAGCGGCCAGATTTGTAAACAACCGAGTAGGAAAATTCTTGCAGGCGCAAAGCCCAGCGACCAAGGCGCCCTGAGGGATCCTTTAAGAGAGTTCAGCCAGCAGAGCGCGTGGTGGTCGGTAACTACCGAAAATGGGCGTCCGTATAGGTAAGGCCTGAATTTCGCCACCGCCCAAACGAGGGCTAAGCACTCACGCTCTGTGATTGAGTAATTGCGCTCTGGGGCAGATAGGAGGCGGCTGGCGTATGCGATAACGCAGTCATGGCCACGTTGTTGTTGAGCTAGCACTGCACCAATGCCATGTCCACTTGCATCTGTACGGATCTCCGTAGGGGCAGCTGGGTCAAAGTGTGCCAGAATCGGAGGAGTAGTGAGGAGCGCGATGAGATTCGAGAACGCAGAAGCCTCTTCTGAGCCCCATGAAAACGGGACGTCTTGCTTGAGGAGCTGCGTAAGAGGTCTCGCTATGTCCGCAAAATTTTTCACGAAGCGTCGGAAGTACGAACACAGTCCTATAAAGCTGCGTACATCCTTCGCAGATCGTGGCACAGGAAAGTTTTTGACTGCGCTGATTTTTGCCGGGTCTCGTTGTACACCGTTAGCGTCCACTAAATGGCCAAGTACTGTGATTTGGTGGCGGCCAAAGTGACATTTGGACGAGTTCAGCTGCAGGCCAGCGCGACGGAAGATGTCTAAGACTGTTGACAGGCGCTCTATGTGGGTTTCAAATGTTGGTGAAAAAACGACGACGTCGTCCAAGTAGCACAAACAGGTGGACCATTTAAAGCCTCTGAGCAGGGAGTCCATCATTCGTTCGAAGGTGGCTGGAGCGTTACAAAGGCCGAAGGGCATGACCTTGAATTGATATAGGCCATCGGGGGTGATGAATGCCGTTGTAGTGAAAGGAGACGAGACGGCGGCTATCAAGGCCGTGCCGTGGTCGCAGCTTTTATTGGGACGCAGACGTAGCGAGGCGGTACCGGCTGCCGCGTCCAGCCAGGTCAAGAGCCTAGGCGTTCTGTCCTGCTCGTGGCTCGCGCATCACGAGCCACGCGGCTCACTTCTTTCTTTTCGCGGCCAGCTGAACAAGACTGGCGTGACGCTACATGGGCTCCCCCCCCTAGCGCTTTGCGCGACTTGAAAACATACAAAAGAAAAAAACGAGAGGGACAGATCTATGTACATGAGCGACAATCCGTAGGTTGTCCGTTGGGAAGTCCGAGTCGTTAAGTTAAAAGGCATAAGGTCCTTGTCCTAGCTCCGGTGGGCGGCACTGAGATCCACGGAGCGGGCGAGGTTCGCGTCGAACAGATGTTGTAGGCAGCAGTAGTGCAACCCGTCGAGTCCCTTGCGGCAACGGGCATCGGCGGCACCAGCGGTTGCCTCTTGGAAAACGGCTCAGTGAGGATGGCGTGGAGCGCGGTGATGACTTGTGTGGGCAGGCGTTGCAAGTGGTGCGTGATCGGCGTAGGCGTGAGCGTCGGCTGGAACATGGCCGCGGAGCTCAGTGGCATCGGTGCGGCGCAGGTCGCTTGTCCGTATGTCCGTAGTCACCACTTGTAGTGAAAGGAGACGAGACGGCGGCTATCAAGGCCGTGCCGTGGTCGCAGCTTTTATTGGGACGCAGACGTAGCGAGGCGGTACCGGCTGCCGCGTCCAGCCAGGTCAAGAGCCTAGGCGTTCTGTCCTGCTCGTGGCTCGCGCATCACGAGCCACGCGGCTCACTTCTTTCTTTTCGCGGCCAGCTGAACAAGACTGGCGTGACGCTACACCGTCTTTTCGCGATCCATTTCATCCACCTCAATCTGCCAGTACCCGGAACGGAGGTCTATGGAGGAGAAATAGCGGGCACCATAGAGGCAATCAAGGGCATCATCTATCCGCGGCAGAGGGTACACGTCTTTTTTGGTAATTCTGTTTAGGTGTCGATAATCGACACAGAAACGCCATGTGCCGTCCTTCTTGCGGACTAGCACGACAGGAGATGCCCAAGGACTGCTGGATGGCTCAATGATGTGCTTGGCGAGCATTTTATCGACCTCACTTTGGATAATCTGACGCTCAGTCGCTGACACGCGATAAGGACGCCTATGAATAGGAGGCTCATCACCAGTGTTTATACGATGGGTCACACCAGTAGCTTTCCCCAATGGACGGCCGCTGATGTCAAAAATGTCGATGTAGGACAGCAGAACCCGGTGGAGCTGGTCAGTCTGCTGCGGTGTTAAATTAGAAGCAATCATAGACCTAATTGTGCTATCAGGGCGAGTATTGGATTCGAGCTGGGCAGACTGGTCGGAAGGAGCGGCCACCGTGAAAGCATCCACTGCGTTGTCTTCTAAGATAGAGAGTAGTGCCAAAGCGATACCTTGCGGCAGCACTTGAGGTGTCCAACTAAAATGGACAACTGGAAGGCACGTGGAGTTCCCTGCGACAGACAGAACGGTGTGTCGGTAACGTAATGCCGCGGCTGATGAGGACATCGGTGATAGGAGTGAGTACATAGTCGCCGTCGGGAACTGGTGGTGATGATACGAACTCGACGTAGCTCAGTGTTTGGGGTGGAAGACGAGCATATCCGACAGTGCAGAGGCGATTCGGCCGTGGTTCAGCAGGGTCTGTTATGGGAAAGTGGAGACGGAGCGTACTGGCCGAACAGTCAATGAGGGCAGAATGTGCGGACAGGAAGTCGAGGCCTAGGATTACGTCGTGGGGGGCATTTTTCAAGGACGGCGAAGAGAACAACTGTGTGGCGATCAGCGATGCTTACATGAGCGGAGCACATTCCAACGACAGATGCTGTTCCGCCGTCGGCAACACGGACGAACTTGGTCGTCGCAGGCGTGAGAACTTTCTTGAGCTGACGGCGAAAATCAGTGGTCATTACAAAAAGTTGAGCCCCAGTGTCGACAAGAGCAGTCACATGCACACCGTCGATTTGTACGTCGATGAGGTTCCGTTTCGTCGGTATGGTCAATAGAGGATTTTCAGTCGGTCCAATTGATGCAGCGCCACCTCCAGGGGCTGCAACATTTAGTTTTCCGTCGGGGAACGTCGTGGGAAGGCGGGGGGACGGTGATCGGCGGGGCTGGTGCGAACGAGGCTGGCGACGTTGAGGTGATGGAGAGCGGGAGTAGCGGGGCTCAGTCACAGGTTCCTGATGGGCAAGATGGTCGGGGCTGGTCTCGGGACGATAAACGGGTCGGGAATTAAAGGAGCGCTGGAACGTTTGTGCAGTAGGACTCCAACGACTTCTGCAATGGCGAGAAATGTGCCCAATACGGTGACAAGAGAAGCATATGGGCTTGTCATCATGTGTTTCGCCATGCGGACGGATTGCGGAACGTTGATGGAGGGCCAGACGGGAATGGACGAGCAGTCGTGAATTGTGGCGGGTAGTCTGTACGGGAAGGCGTCGAAATGGAGCAGATACCCATACTGGCGATTTCCTGTCGTACGACTGCTTGAATTAAGGGCAAGGGAATTGAAGGAGGTGGGTCAGGGGACGTTGGAGCCACTGTAGCAGGGGCGGCCTCCTCGAGTTCTCGCCGAACAAGTCGTGTTAAGTCGTCGCCGGCGGCTGGCGGACGATATGTGTCGAGGCAAGATGACGTTGCTGCAGTATTCGGAAGGCGCTGGAACTGATGTGAGATGCGCCTGCTTTTAGCTTGTTCCAGGCGGCGACATTCCTGAATGATCGAGTCCACAGAAGAAACGTTACCGAACACCAGCAAGTTAAACGCGTCGTCGGCAATACCCTTGAGGATGTGCGCAACTTTCTCTGGCTCGGACATGGTTTCGTCTACTTTGCGGCAGAGTGCTAAGATATTCTGGATGTAGCTGACGTAGGACTCGGTGGAAGTTTGCGCGCGAGTTGCCAATTCATTCTTTGCGGCTTGTCGATGACCGAAAGGGTTTCCAAAAAGCTCACGGATCTTGTCCTTGAAGCTGTCCCAGCTTGTAATATCATGCTCGTGGGTGTCAAACCAAAAACGAGGGGGTTCCGTCAAGGTAGAATATGACATTCGCGAGCATGAGTGTGGGGTCCCACCTGTAACTGGTGCTGACGCGTTCGTACATGCGCAGCCATTGGTCAACGTCGGAACCTTCGACGCCCGAGAACACGCCAGGGTCCTTCAGGACAGGCAGCGTGACGAAAGTTGCGGCGGCCGGTGGGTTGGCAGGCAGGGAGGGAGGCGTGGCAACCGGAGTGGATGGAGTCGAGTCCTGCGAGGTCATCTTGAAATCCGCGAGCGAGCGCCCGCTGCGGAGTTCCGTGGTGAGGACGGGGATCGCACAACTCCACCAAATATGTTACGGGAAAGACAGACTCCGGGGACACAGACTTGAGGAAATACGCATATATGTATTCACAGCTGGTTAGGCGAGCGCTGCCAATCGAAGAGCTCGCGCCAGTCTATCCTTTGTCGTCCTTCTCTTCGTCTTGTTGATGTTGATGCTACTGGTACGTAGCAATATTGACGGACGAAGCGGTACATCCCGCGCCAGTAATAGCGAAGGCGTAGGCGTGTGAAAGTCTTTAGGACGCCTGCATGCGCGCACAGTGGGTCATCGTGAAACGCCCCGCAGATGTCCGAGCGGAGATGCCGAGGGACCACAAGCAACCATTTTCGGCCTTCAGTGTGGTGGTTACGGCGGTATAACAGCCCATCGCGAATGGAGAAGTGGAGGCTTGGCGACGCAATGCCCGGCTCGCAGGGGAGGTCAATGGCTGTTTCAGGAAGTTGAACAGAGAAACAATCCATGGGTCCTTTTTCTGCTCCAAATCCATTTTCGTAGCAGAGAGGGAGGACTCGGATAACGGGGACGTTCGGGGAATTAGTCTCGCCATGTAGTGGGGAGCGAGACAAGGCGTCTGCGTCGGAGTGTTTCCTGCCGGAACGGTAGAGTACGCGAATGTTATACTCTTGTAGCCGAAGTGCCCACCGAGCTAGACGACCCGAAGGCTCTTTCAAGGAAGAAAGCCAGCACAGGGAATGGTGGTCGGTTATCACGTCGAATGGGCGGTCTTAGAGGTATGGTCGAAATTTAGTTATAGCCCAAATTATCGCCAAGCATTCCTTTTCTGTTACAGAGTAGTTAGTTTCAGCCTTCGTGAGTGCACGACTGGCGAAAGCGACGACGTACTCATCGAAGGCAGCCTTTCGTTGAGCGAGAACGGCTCCAAGCCCAACACCACTGGCGTCCGTGTGTATTTCTGTCGGAGCGCTTGGGTCGAAATGCCGCAGGATCGGAGGAGAAGTGAGAAGACGACGCCGCGTTGTAAACGCGGCATCGCATCTGGTGACCAGGTCGAAAAGTTGTGGTCAGCACGTAGGAGCTGTATCAAAGGGGCTATGATGGTGGCAAAGTTGCGGAATGAAGCGGCGAAGGTATGAACATAACCCGATAAAGCTGCGAAGCTCTTTCAAGGTGTTTGGGCGGGGGGAATTCAGCGACAGCTTGTAGTTTCGACGGATCAGGGAGAACCCCATCTTTTGACACGACATGGTCGAGGATGATCAGCTGCCGAGCGGCAAAGCGACATTTCTTCAAGTTGAGCTGGAGGCCAGCGTTAGCGATGCATATGAGGACGCGTTCGAGGCGAAGAAGGTGAGAAAGAAAGTCCGGTGAAAAGATGACAATATCGTCCAGATAGCAAAGGCATATCTGCCATTTGAGTCCTTGCAAGATGTTATCCATCATTCTTTCAAATGTGGCAGGTGCATTGCACAGACCGAAAGGCATGACGGTAAACTCATAGAGACCGTCAGGGGTGATGAAGGCAGCCTTCGGGCGGTCTGCTTCAGCCACCGGGTACCTGCCAGTAGCCGGATCGTAAGTCGAGGGACGAGAAAAATTCTGCGCCTTGAAGGCACTCTATCGCGTCGTCAATACGGGGAGAGCGGGTAAACATCCTTACGGGTTATTTGTTGAGTCGAAGGTAGTCCACGCAAAAGCGAATGGTGCTATCCTTCTTTTTTACCAACACTACAGGACAGGCCCAGGGACTGTGCGAAGGTTGTATCACGCCACGTTTGAGCATGTCTCCTACGTGCTCGTCGGTGACTCGGCGCTCCGTTGCGGACACACGATACAGCCGTTGACGCAATGGCGCGTGGTATCCGGTGTCGATGTAGTAGACAACGGTGGAAGTGCGGTCTAAGCGAGCTTGTTGGAGGTCGAATGACGTACGAAAGCGGTCGAGGAGCGCGACCAACAGGGTGTGCTGACTGGAAGTGAGGTTTGGGTGAATACAGCGAGAAAACGGTTGGTCACGAGATGGCTGCGCAGGGAGAACGTCAACGTCCACGGTGTCAACCTGTAGAGGAGCCGAGTCGTCAGGCGCCTGATAGACAAAGTTTGAGTCGAGGTCCTCAGCATGACCAAGGCACTCGTCGTGGTGCAGGTTAGCTGGACAAGGAAACATCTTGGAAACATAAAGTGCGCTGACACCCTGTCGGATGGTAAGGAGGGCAAAAGGAAGTAACAAGGGGTGACAGTGAGTAGCAAGCTTAGACGGCGTGAAAAGAACTGTAGAGTCGGAAAACGAAGCGCAGGAGATGGCTACAAGAGCGGAAGAGAAAGGAGGAATGGTAGTGTCCGTGGCGATTAACACTCGCTTAGAAGCGGCAGAGGCATCTTCAAAAATGTCGCCGCCGAATGGAGACAGGGAAAGCTCTGCGCGGGCGCAGTCGATAACGGCATGATGAGATGACAGGAAGTCCCATCCCAAGATCACGACATGAGAGCAGCGAGGCAGAATGATGAACTCAATGTGGTGAATAGTGTCTTCTATAAAAACACGAACTGTGCATGTTCCCAAGGGGTCAATCGGCTCGGCGCTCGCAGTACGTAACGAAAGGGCTGAAAACGGCGTCGCGACTTTTCGGAGCTTAAGGCGAAGCTGGTCGGAAATCACTGATACCGCCGCTCCCGTATCGACAAGTGCATGGAACGGCAATATCTTCGGCATAAACTACAATTACATTCGCAGGGAAAAAATGAGGTCTTGAGCATTTCGCAGAGAGCGCAGTTCTTGCCTCCTGAACTGCGTTCGTCAGTTTTCTTCTTGGACAGCTTCAGGTCTGCGCATTAGGGGCGACAAAGAACGCCGACGAGGGGACGGAGACCGACGGGTGCTGAAAGCTCGGGAAGCAGCAGGCGCGGCGTTGAAGTGCTCAGCGGCAGGAGCAGAGCGAAAGGCATAGTCCGGACCATTGCTTTGTGGCCGCGCAGAGTCTGGAGAATACCACGCACGTCGGCGGCGGAACCGTGCTACGTGGCCAGCGAATCAGCATGAGAAACAGATGGGCCGGTTGTCATGGGTGCGCCACGGGTTGAAAGCAGGGGCCGCGGATTGAGCGAAGTATTGCCGTGCAGGGCGAAGGGGCTGCGATGGTTGGCAGTAGCTTCGTGGTGTATAGTTCGCAGCCGAGGGTAAAGGTGAAGTGAAGGTGTTCGTAGGCGCGTACGGCACAGTCGGAGAGGGAGGCCTTGGCCGGGCGACGGCGGCAGCGTAGGTAAGCGGAGCTGTCACTGGAGTCGACTGATGAGCTAGTGGTACGATGTCTGCCACTTGCTCGTGAATGACCTGCCGAATCTCAGGAGTCAACAGCGACTCGGACGCTTGGGCGGCTGGCAGAAGAGACAGTTGGCGTGCGACTTCTTCTCGAACAAATTGTTTGACTTGATCGGAGAAACGATGGGTCGGAGGGGGGCAGCACAGGAACTGTTGGTCAGTGCCGAAAGCGTGCCATGTGATACGAGATCTTGGCGCGTAGAAAGGCGTTGCTTTCGCAGTTCTTCGTAGCTCTGGCAAAGAGTAGTTACTTCGTTAACCGTCTGAGGGTTCTTCGCCAAGAGCATTTGGAAGGCGTCGTCCTCTATGCCTTTCATCATATTCTTTATCTTCTCGTCTTCGGTCATGTTGGCGTTTATGCGCCGGCAAAGGTCAACTGCATCTTCAATGTAGCTGGTGAAGTTTTCACCTTTTTGTTGAGCACGGGTGCGTAGCCGTTGCTCTTCGCGAAGCTTGCGGACGGCAGGGCGTCCGAATACATCTTGGAGTCTACCCTTCAGTGCCGCCCAGGTAAGAAACTCCGACTCGTGGTGGTGAAACCAAATATTGGCCACTCCGGAGAGATAGAAGCTGACGTAGTTGAGCTTATCAGCGTCATTCCTATCTATTAGCCACAGCCACTTTGTCGTACAACGACAGCCAATTGTCGACGTCCTGATCTTCAGTTCCAATGAAGAAGGGAGGATCTCGTTGGCGTGGCGTACCTGAACATATAACCGCAGGCGAGGCGTGGAGAAGGTTGGGGTTGTTCGGCCCGGCGTCTTCAGGCATGACAGGCACGGAGGGAAGCGTCCGGTTTCGAAGTTCCAGGTCTGGAAATACCCAGCACCTCGGCCCGGCGTCTTCAGGCATAACAGGCACGGAGGGAAGCGTCCGGTTTCGGAGTTCCAGGTCTGGAAATACCCAGCACCTCCACCAAATGTCAAGAGACGTTCTAGGTAAGAAAGCCCTCAGATGGTTGAGCGGAGCAGCCAGAACGCAGGGGACAGCACCGGAACAAATGCTTTTATGACCGACCAGTTGTCCTCTTCCTTGTAAGCCCCATCTCCACTGCCCATTGCGGTCCAGTACAAATGTAACAGTTCTGTTATTTATTTTGGGGCCAAGTGCTTTTGTTTGCGTTTTTTAGGGCATTCTAAAAGGAGAGATGTGATTTTTTTTGTGGAAAGGTGCATGCTATAGTAGTGATTCTTCCGCCGTTTAAAGAGAGCCGGAGAAATATGACCATGTTACGGCGCTTGTATACGCTATATATATTGTGCTGCAGCGCTCAAAGACGTGCTTCGAGCGGCACAACAGGCAAGCGGACCGCGGCGAAAGGAGCGGCAGTGGCTTAGGCATCGGCTCCACAGCACGTCAAAATTTCTGACCGCCACACATGGCAAAGAAACACCATCGTCCCCGAAACGCGACAAGCTGACGGTCAGCGCGCCGGTTGTTTCGCTCCAAGCGCGTTTAAGAGCGCTGCAGTACGACAGCGCATAAGCGCAGTCAGGTGGCTTTACTAGAAGCGAAAGTTGGGCTAGTTAGTGGTTCATGCTTGAGATGTAAAAACAGTGCAAATTAGAGACAAGGACTGTTGTCTCGTCTTCAGGCCTTGTCTCTATTTTGCGCTGTTTTTACATACCAAGCAGGTGGCTTTATTTGATATTTCGTGTGCTTTCTTTAAAAGACAGAAAATATTTCCCATGGCGAATGTACGCCACCAAAAAACAATTGCTTCAGTCATTTTTAAATGCGTTCTACAAAGTGACGAAGCGCACTCTGCCCTAAAGTGAATATTACAAATGTTGCATAATTGACCATAATTAATCAACCAAGTAAGCGCAATATAAAAATACGAGCGACACGTGACGGTAAACCATATGCCATTGGTTTGATTCAGTCATGGTTAAACGCTATTTTTAAAATATTTGCTTATCCTTACGTGAAACACCCTGTGTACTTATTCACAGACATTTTTTATTGCGGAACTGCCTTGCTATTTGACTTAGGTATATTCGCTTTCCTTTTTTTAGGTCCCTGTAAAGTCCTTTTTTTGTGTGTTACAAAAAAGCAGATAAGCAGGCTAGAAGTTGCAATAGTGTTAATAACAGCGATATCCTGCGACGCTTTTTGCCACGTAAAATACATCTGGGAAGCTTCTGGGCGAAAGTTCTCTCGGAGAGGAAATGGTAAAAGATTGCACGTTAGTGAATATGCTGCTAACGAACACTTTACGCAATGTAGAACATGAAAAATCACTGCAGTTTTATGTTCTCAGTGAACAGTCAGTGCTGACTCGGTAGTTATCGTCATCACACGATGCTTCACAAAAAATATCGCTACCAGCATTGTCGCTGCTCTACACCTGTAGGGTGATGCGGTACTACAAAAAAGGTAATACGCTTACGGACAAGGTAAGACACTGCACCGGTATTTGTGCCATCTTGCGAAGGCTTCTTATTAAAGTTCTTGCAATTAGACGGCAACCCGCTTGCTGGTCGCCAAGCAGAGCAGCGACACCCATCAAATACAAAAGTGTTAAGTAAACAAATGCCAATAACTTGAGTCGGAATTAGACTAATATACATTAAGCAAGAAAAACATAACTTTCTGGATTCAAACATATATTTCATGAAAATAAGCAAAGTTGGTCGCAGTTTAGACATTTTCAAGCAAACACTTCTGTACACAGGTATTTGCAGCGTCATTATATAGATCTGTAATAGAAAATTTACAAATGTATCGAGGTATCCTTAAGATACAATTTGGAAGTATCGTATCGGATACATTCATTCCAGAAGTATCTTGTATCTGTATCTCCAATACTTCTTGCCCGAGTATCTTGTATCGTATCGCGATACAATTTCAAAGTATCTTTGCCCAGCCCTGAGAGGCATACACTTTTTTGTCACAAAGGTAATGTCAGTGATTGTATTGTTAAAAGAGCAGTGACATAAAATTTTAAGACCTGAGATGTGGCTTTAACTTCACAGCTTGGTATGCCTAAGTTTTTTATATCAAATTAAGAATTGCGTCCGTTACGTACAAGTTATCTGATTTCGAGGGCGAACAGCGTACGAAGCCTCATTGAAGCGTTCAGCATCCTGCGATATCGACACTACTATGACGCGTTCAGCGGGCCCCCAGGCCACGCCCCAGGTGCTGAATGACGATGCGCTAGTAACTACAGCGGTCAAGAATACTGGGAGAGGGTTCAGCACTCTCCACTTGAGCACTTTTAACTATTTCGGGAATTAAAAGCTACACGAAATTAAAAAAAAACCCTATTCCTTGTTAAATATAAATGTGCGGATCCTAAGACATAAACAAGAATCTACCTTTTTTTGATACTGTCGAACATAATGCCATGCACGTTTGTTGTTGTAACCTTGCTGTATTTGGTTTACGCGCACAATGCCTGTCAGCAATGCTCGGCGCAGACCAGGCCTCAGTGTTTGAGAAGCTTCACGATCGTAGTAGATCATTTTGTTAAGATTACGTGCAAGACGGGAACACTCCAGAGCTTGCGCAACCACCAGTGATAACACTGGAAAGTTCGACGCGTGATGTATAAAAGACGGCGCGTCTCAACGATCATCAGTTTTTCGACGACCGACGCTCTGTGCACCGATATCAGTGTACAGCCTGCATTGCTTGCTGTAATTTGAGTTTCCGTTTCGTGGCCGCGAGTTAGGCCAAATAGTGCCACGCGCGTTTTGTATTATACTTGTGCTGTATTCGGTTTACGCCCACAAAGACTGTAAGCAATGCTCAGCGCAAACCGCGCCTCATTTTTCTAGAAGCTTCGCGTTTATTGTAGATCGTTGTGTTAAGATTGCGCGCAAGACGCGAACACGCGAGCTTATTACAGAGCTTTCGCGACAACCAGTGATAAGACTGGAATATTCGATGGCACGCGTATAAATGCCGACGCGCTTCACCGCTTGTCAGTTGATCGACGGCCGACGCTCTGTTCGCCGCTATCAGTGCATACCGTGTGTATTGCTGTATACTTACTTTCCGTTTCTCGGCCACAAGTTCGGCCCAAATAAACAGTTTCATCTTGGACACGTCGCCTGCGGCCTTCGTCGACGTCACGACCACGTGACATCTGGTGGAGGTGCTGCTTCGTTCATGTACCGGACGCCCACATCAAGTCGTGAATCCAGCCCAAGTCGCAAAGAACACATCGACGACAACCCCGAGCAGCGAGCAAGCCGCCGGCAACAACATCTACCGCCAGAATACGGGCCACTACCTGACAAGACCCGGCAAACCAAGACCCTGACCTCGATCCACGGCGACAATGACAACCCCTGTGACACCTGCACCGATTGTGCTCCGGCAACCCAAGGAGCCACCAACTTTCCGCGGTTCGTCACTCGAGGACCCGGAAACCTGGCTTGAGACATAAGAGCGTGTCGCCGCCTTTAACAATTGGAGCACCGAGCACAAGCTGCCACACGTTTACTTCTACCTGGAAGACTCGGCAAGAACCTGGTATGAAAACCGAGAATCATCCCTTCAAACCTGGGATAATTTCCGCAGTGCATTCCTGCAGACGTGCACGAGCGTCGTTCGCAAGGAAAGGGCTGCTTCTTTGCTGGAGACCCGGGTTCAGCTACCAAATGAAAGCGTCACCATCTTCACGGAAGAGATGACTCGACTATTCCGCCTTGCCGACGCTGCGATGGCTGAACACAAAAAACTTCGCCTGCTCATGCGGGGCGTTAAACAAGAACGGTTCGCAGGACTTGTCCGCAACCCGCCCACGACGGTCGCCGAATTCCTCACCGAAGCTACAACTATAGAAAAGGCGCTTGAGATTAGGACAAGCCAGTACAACCGCCGCTCAGCGACAATGGAATACGCCGAAGTTCAAGCCCACAGCACCGACGACCTGCGCGAGACCATCCGAGCAGTCGTGCGTGAAGAGCTGCGTAAGATGTTTCCGGAATCGCAGCCTCAAGTAAACTCGATCGCAGACATCATCCGAGCAGAAATCCAACAATCGATGGGCATTCACGAGTCAGCGCAGCCGCAGCCGCAGGCTATGAGCTACGCTGCTGCTGTCTGCCGTCCTGTTCCTCCTTCCCCGCCCTCGTCAAGACACCCCTCTGCCACATTTCCGTCGCCAGGCACCACCTTCGCCGCAACCACAGACACCATACCGCCCACACCGGCCACCGCTGCACGCCGAGGAAGGCCGACATTTGGCGCGCCCCTGAACACCGCCCACTCTGCTACCACTGCGAAGAAGCTGGCCACACCTACCGCCGCTGCCATTACCGCCTAGATGGGACTTCGAGGTTTCGGAATCGACGCACCGCGTCCACAGCAGGGGGGAACGGCCACGCGACATCGCTGACTACCTTGCAGGAGCGCAGTGGACACCCAGACGACCTTCCCGATCGCCTTCGCCAGGCCGCTACATCTCACCGCATCGCAGTCAGTATGCCGGCCCTGCTCGGGGCCGATCTCCGAGCCCTTACCAGGAAAACTAAGGGCAGCAACCGATGGAGGTGTGGTTGCTGAGTGACGAAATGCCGAACATCCTCCGCCGACGACGACGACGCCTCAGCGAAGTCTTAAGAACGCGCGGCAAGCCGAACGGAGCCTGGATGACGAAACTTCACGACCGGAAGAACAGACTACGCAACGCCGAAGCAGTGGAACAAACCATCGTAGCCGCGACCAGACGCCTCGACCCAACCGCAACGCCAGGCGACGAACTAGCGACCTCGACGTTCTCATCGACGGCCACAGCGTCACAGCTCTCGTCGACACCAGGGCCGACTATTCCGTCGTCAGTGGGCCGTTCGCCGCGAAGTTGAGGAAAGTTAAGACTGCGTGGGAAGGAGCCGAAATTCGGGCCGCTGGAGGCCATTTATTAACACCCGCTGGGGTCTGTACAGCAAGAGTCAATATCAATAATCGGACTTACCCTGCGAGCTTTGTAATCCTACAGCACTGCTCCAGGGGCGTAATACTTGGGATGGACTTCCTAAGTAAACACAGCGCCGTCATCGACCTAAGGTCCGAGTCGATAACACTAACCTCAGAAAAAGCGCTGCCTACCCAGACGACGCCAGGAAGCCATACATTGAACGTGATAGAAGAGCACGTCACCGTTCCACCTCTCTCCAGCGTTACCATTTCCGTCGGCACCGAAAAACCAGCAGACTTCTAAGGCGTCATCGAGGGTGATCAGCACCTGCTTGTAAACCGTCAGATTTGCGTCGCACGAGGCATCGCCGAGTTGCGTGAAGGGAAAGCAACAGTGATGCTTACGAACTTCAGAAACGAATACAAGCACGTGAGCAAAGGCACGACGGTCGCCTACATCGAAGACATTGTGAAAACCAGCGACGCGCTCGCCCTCGCCGAGTTTACCGAACATGCTACGACGAACCAAGCTCATCAACTAACTTTCGACGTCAATCCGAGCCTTCCGACGCATAAACAAGAACAGCTCAAAATCCTGCTCATGCAATACAAGGATTGCTTTTCGTCGTCGTGAAGAGTTCGACAGACACCAGTCGCACAACACCGCATCATAACAGAGGAAAGTTCCAGGCCACTACGTCAGAGCCCGTACAGAGTTTCAACGAGGGAACGCGAGGCAATAAAGAAAAAAGTCGACGAAATGCTACGCGACGACATCATCCAGCCTTCAAAGAGTCCGTGGGCGTCACCTGTGGTGTTAGTGAAGAAAAAGGACGGAACCCTGCGCTTCTGCGTCGATTATCGCCGCCTGAACAAAATAACGAAGAAGGACGTGTACCCTCTCCCACGGATAGACGACACCCTCGATCGGCCCCACAACGCGAGGTACTTTTCGTCGATGGACCTCAAGACCGGCTATTGGCAAATTGAAGTCGACGAGAGAGACCGAGAAAAGACCGCGTTTATAACACCAGACGGCCTCTTTGAGTTCAAGGTCATGCCCTTTGGTCTTTGCTCGGCGCCTGCGACTTTCCAACGGGTTATGGACACAGTACTGGCAGGATTGAAGTGGCAGTCTTGCCTGGTGTACCTGGACGACGTCATTGTGTTTGCTTCAAACTTCGACGAACACCTCCGGCGACTTGACGCAGTAATTCAAGCAATCAAGACCTCCGGCCTCACCTTGAAGCCTGAAAAGTGCCGCTTCGCATACGAGGAGCTCTTGTTCTTTGGTCACGTTGGCTAGCTAACTGAAAGACCCTTCAAAGACCTTTAAAGTTAGCTAGCTGTTGGCTAGCTAACTTGAAAGACCCTTCAGGTCGTCGCGCAAGATGGAGTCTCAGACTTCAAGAATTCGACGTTACCGTCGTTTACAAGTCCGGACGAAAGCATTCTGACGCCGACTGCTTATCTCGCGCCCCCTGTCGACCCGCCGCCACAGGACGACCTTGATGATGACTGCTTCTTGGGAACCATAAGCGCCGATGACTTCGCTGAACGACAACGAGCCGATCCGGAACTCAAGGGCCTTATAGAATACCTCGAGGGCAAGGCCACCATCGCTCCAAAGGTATTCAGACGAGGACTGCAGTCGTTTTTCTTGCGCAACGGCATTCTCCTAAAGAAAAAATTGGCCGCCTATCTGCGTGCTTCGCTGCAAATGTCGTCGAAAGACGATAGTCTTGTGCCGACTGCACTGCATGAGCGGCATAGTACTGCAATTTAATAGCTGGGCTAGCCGCTGGGCTCGTTTTTCGGACACGTTTTCCGGGCACGCTAAGACGGACGCCGGCGTTTCTCCGCTGCAATTTGGTCGTCGGTCTTTTCTCTGCGTTCTCTGATCATGTCTTGTAGAGTGGGTCGTATTTCATCAAGCGGTCATATATGTTTTGCCTTGCCTGAGACAGCGCTCTTCTACGATGAATCAGCCGCATCTGGCTGGCATTGATAAAACAGAAGATGACGCCATCTACAGCGCTACCGAGGGGAACATTGGCTTGTGTTGAACTATGCTGCTGCCAGGTGGCAGCACCACAGCGTGGAAGTTAAATCACTGGGCGGAAACTTGTTTTGTACACAGCGGCGCATTTTCAGCGCCGCGTAATAAACACTAGGATCTTTATAATTACGTATCCATAGATTTTGTTTTAAAGGAACACTGTGAATAGTAATAATGGTATTGATGGTGTGCCTCAGGTATGCGTAATATTTGATTTTTAATTGCCCACGCTCACCCGTATGAACACATGCTTTTCGGTCAAGATTGGAGGTCGTAAGGCAAGGGGTTAAACTTTGGCCAGCTAGCTGAATCGTGCGACGTGCCGACAAACAGAAACAGACAGACAGATGGACAGACAGACAGACAGACAGACAGACAGACCAAAATTTCTTCGTTTAGGTATCCCAAGAAAGACTATCGTCTTTAAAACTTCTCGCCACTCCGGGCCGACTCCCTCCTCGTACTACATTCAGCGTTACGTCCCGAAGTTCTAGACGCTCTGCATGACGACCCGACGGCTGGACACCTTGGATTTTCCCGTACGCTCGCGAGGATACAAGAAAAGTACTACTGGCCTCGCCTCACTGCCGACGTCATCCACTACGTGAAGACCTGCCGTGATTGTCAACGACGGAAGACACCACACACTAGGCCAGCCGGACTTCTGCAACCCATCGAGCCACCTCGCCGACCGTTCCAGCAAATCGGCATGGACTTACCGGGGTCGTTCCCGACCTCGAATTCCGGAAACAAATGGATCGTCGTAGCAACGGACTACCTCACCCGCTACGCCGAGACAAGGGCGCTGCCCAAGGGCAGTGCAGCCGAGGTAGCAAAGTTCTTCGTCGAGAACATCGTACTGTGTCATGGCGCCCCAGAGGTCCTCATTACCGACAGAGGTACGGCCTTTACAGCGGACCTAACGCAGGCGATCCTGAGGTACAGCCAAACAAGTCATCGCCGGACCACCGCCTACCACCCGCAGACCAATGGCCTGACCGAGCGTCTAAATCAGACCATCGCCGATATGCTGGCCATGTACGTCGACGTCGAGCACAAGACGTGGGATGCCATCCTTCCGTATGTAACCTTTGCATACAACACGGCGGTACAAGAAACGACGCAGATGACGCCGTACGGATTGGTCTACGGAAGGACCCCGGCAACGACGCTCGACGCCATGTTGCCCAATGTCTGCGACGAGGAAAACGTCGACGTCACCGTGTACCTTCAGCGCGCCGAAGAAGCCAGACAACTCGCCCGTCTGCGCATCCAGAGCCAGCAAAAGACCGAGAGCCGTCGCTACAACCTTCGAAGACGCCACATGGAATACCAACCCAGTGACCGTGTATGGGTCTGGACGCCAGTTCGCCGACGGAGACTTAGCGAGAAGCTCCTTCGACGATACTTCGGACCCTACAGGGTACTTCGACGTCTCGGCGCACTCGACTACGAGGTTGTCCCTGACGGCATTACGAACTCTCAGCGGCGCCGTGCGCCTCAAGCCGTATTACGCGCGTTAGTGAACCTGAAGACTGTAATTCTTGCTTTATTGGTACTTTCGTGCTCGTGCTTATTGTTTATTGGACTTTCTTGCTTTATTATTATTTATTGTTGCATGAATCCCCCCCCCCCCCCCCCCGTGTTCTGTATTAAGCATCGGGACGATGCTTTTTCAGAGGGGGGGCATTGCCACGTGCGTTTTGTATTATACTTGTGCTGTATTCGGTTTACGCCCACAAAGACTGTAAGCAATGCTCAGCGCAAACCACGCCTCATTTTTCTAGAAGCTTCGCGTTTATTGTAGATCGTTGTGTTAAGATTGCGCGCAAGACGCGAACACGCGAGCTTATTCCAGAGCTTTCGCGACAACCAGTGATAAGACTGGAATATTCGATGGCACGCGTATAAATGCCGACGCGCTTCACCGCTTGTCAGTTGATCGACGGCCGACGCTCTGTTCGCCGCTATCTGTGCATACCGTGTGTATTGCTGTATTCTTACTTTCCGTTTCTCGGCCACAAGTTCGGCCCAAATAAACAGTTTCATCTTGGACACGTCGCCTGCTGCCTTCGTCGACGTCACGACCACGTGACAATAGTTTCACCTTGAAGAAGACGACTTCTGCCTTTGTCTACGTCACGACCACGTGAAATCTGGTGTAGCTACCGAACGAAACTTTTACTATCTTTCCGGAGGAGATGACGCGGCTTTTCCGCCACGCCGACATTGACATGGCCGAGGAGAAGAAAGTGCGTTTCCTCATGCGAGGGGTTAAGCAGATGCTATTCGCGGGACTCGTGAGGAACCCACCCAAGACCGTCAATGAATTCCTGACAGAGGCAACCACGATCGAGAAGACACTGGGGATGCGCACACGACAATTTAATCGCCGCTCGACGCCAGGCTACGCCGACATTCCATCACTCAGATCAGACGACCTGCGTGAGACCATAAGGGCCGTAGTGCAGGGAGGAGCTTCATCGAATGTTCCTGTCATCGCTGATGCAAGTTTCATCTATCGCAGATCTTGTTCGAGAGGAAATCCAGCAGTCGTTGTGTACTGTTGAACCGCAACAACCTCAGCCGCAAGCCATGAGCTACGCTGCTTCAGCCCGACGCTACGCTTCTCCTCCACGTCCACGCCAAGACCCCGCGTCGACGCAGTACCGTGGCCAGACAGCGCCGCCACCGCCACCGACGCCATGCCGCACACCTACCGGCCAGCGCAACACTCCGAGGAAAACCGACGTTTGGCGCACCCCTGACCACCGCCCACTCGACTACCGCTGCGTAGAGGCTGGCCACACCTACTGCCGCTGCCAGTACCGTCAAATGAGAATTCATGGTTTCGATATCGACGCACCGCGTCCACAGCAAGGGGAAAGACCGACGCGACATCGCCGACTACCTCGCAGGAGCGCCGTGGACATCCCGAGGATCTTCCCGTTCGCCGTCGCCTGGTCGCTACACGTCATCGCATCGCAGGGAGTAGGCCGGCCCTGCTCGGGGCCGATCTCCGAGCCCTTATCCGGAAAAGTAAGGGCAGCAACAGCTGGAGGTGCGGTTGCTGTACGTCGAACAACCGATGATCCTCCGCCACCGCGGACGACGCCTCACATGCCGCAAGCCCAACGGAGCCCAGACGACGCAAGTTCGCGACCGGAGGAAGACCTGACGACGCCACGTAGAAGCAGCGGAACAAGCCGACGCAGCTGTGATCCGACGCCGCGATCCAACCGCAACGCAAGACGACGAACTAGCGACCTCGACTTAATATTCGACGGCCACAACGTCACCGTTCTCGTAGAGCCTACTATTCCGTCGTCAGTGGGCCTTTCGCGACGATTCTGAAGAAAGTGAAGACTGCTTTGAATGTATCCAAAATCCGGACAGCGGGATGCTACCCCATAACGCCGATTGGAGTTTGCACAGCAAGTGTCACCGTCAATGACCGGACTTATCCCACCAGCTTTCTCACTGCTCGAGGGATGTGATATTTGGGATGGACTTCCTAAGTCAACACGGCGCCGTCATCGACCTCAGGTCTGAGTCAATAACACTAACCTCAGAAAAAGCTTTGCCGCCCCACAAGACGCCAGGGAACCATGCATTGAATGGAATAGAACAGCAAGTCACCTAAGAGTGTAGCTGACTGGGCTAGTTGGTTATGCATACTTAAATTAACAGCGCAAAGAACGGACACCGCACAAAGGAAACACACAGGACAAGCGCTGCGCTTGTCCTGTGTGTTTCCTTTGTGCGGTGTCCGTTCTTTGCGCTGTTAATTTAAGTAAGCAAGTCACCATTCCGCCTGTCTGCAGCGTCATTTCCGTCGGCACGGAAAAAAGTCCCGCCATATCCATGAAGTGAATGATGATGAGTGGGCGAAGCTCCGCAGCCTAAATTTGGTAAACCGTGAATCCTCCGTACATTTTGTCTACTCGATCATGCAAAGACGTGGCACAAACACGTGGGTGGTGTGATTATGTACCGTATATACAAAATGTTACGTACATATTGATGCAGTATATACAGAATGTTATGTACATATGATACAGTATACGCAATGTTTTATTATTGCGAATTATATGGACAATCGGCTGATTTTTGCCGTCGCCGTCTGTCGACGCCGTCACGTCCCGGATATGTATAGGTATTGTACTGAATACGACTGGCAGACGCTACGCTGCTAGGAAGAGGAGGACGAAGATCGGTGGCTGTGGTTGTCGTTCGTGATCGCGCTCGCCAGCAGCCAGACCTGTCTTAGAAGGGCCCTTGCACAGAGCAACAAATAAACCTTCTCGACGTACGAAACCCCCATTTTAAGTGGTGGAGGAGCCGGGGTTCCCTTCATCCTGGAACTTCGCAATCGGACGCTACCATCACTTTTCAACATGACGGCTCCTGGTCCTTCGCAAGCTGCCGCAACAACGACAGTCTTCTGTACTGGCGTGCCTCGGCAACGCGACCCACCGTATTTCGCGGCAACGACGAGCACGACTTCGAGGATTGGCTCGTCGAGTGCGAAATTGTAAGCGCTTCCAACAAATGGGATGACTGCGACAAGCTCACGAACGTACGCTTTTACATCGCTGACGTGGCCAGCCTCTGGTATAAAAACCATGAAGCTGAAATCACCACGGGGTCGAGTTTTAAGGCAACCATCACCCAGGTCTTCGGTCGTCCCGCCGTGCGCCGGCTTCGCGCGGAACAGCGCTTGCGCAGTCGAGTCCAGCGCAAGGACGAGACGTTTACGAGTTATATCGAAGATGTCTTGCCCTTTGCAAGCGCGTCGACCCATCGCTCGCCGAAATGGACAATATAAATCACGTCATGAAAGGAGTTGACGACGACACGTTTCAAATGCTCGTCGCGAGGAATCCTCAGACTGAAGCCGACGTGGTACAACTCTGTTAGTCGTACGACGAGTTGCGAAGGCAGCGTGTGTCTACGCGCCGCGCTGCCGAAGATACAGCTGAGCTTACTGCATTCGTCAACGACATCGCTGCTGATCCCATCGTTTTACTGCCACAGATCAAGCAGTTCATCCGGGAGGAAGTGGCGCGTCATTTTTCCCTTGTCGCCCAAACACCTGAACCAGGGACATCAGTAGACCCACGTCTTCGTCAGGTCATTGAGACGCAAGTCGCGCAGGCACTGCCACCGTCGCCGCCTGTCGCTACACCGCTGACTTATGCGGCCGTCGCTGCCAGGCCACAGGCCCCATCTGCTTCTGGCGCCTACCGGGTCACCGGGTCCTTCTACACGACACCGCCGCCCCCCACGCACGGTACCCCATTCTACGCCGCCCTCCAGACCTTCTGTCGTGAGCCCGTGGCGCACCTTTGACAATCGGCCAATATGTTTCGCGTGCGGTTTTGCGGGGCATATAGCCCGCTACTGTCGTCGTCGCAGCTTCCAGTCCCAGGACGGTGTGGCTTCCTCCAATTATCAGGCTGCTGCCCAGCATTCTCCACGATTCACGTCTGCTGTCGCCGACTCGTTTTCCCCACGACGCCCTTTCGACTACTGCCGTTCGTCTTCGCCCCGTCGCCGATCCATCTCCCCGATGCTTCGCCGACCTAGCCCCGCACGAGAGGAAAACTGACAGCTGCAGTTCCGGAGGCAAGAACTGCGTTGTCGTCGAACTCAAGACCTGCCCTTTATCCGCCCAACGACATTGATATAATAGTAGAAGGTATCGCCGTACGTGCATTTGTCGACAAAGGAGCCGTAGTCTCTGTAATTAGTGAGAAACTCTGCCGCCATTTGAGAAAAGTGACCACGCCGCTTACCAATCTTGCCCTGCGTATGGCGACATCGCATTACATCATGCCTTCGGCTCACTGCACAGCTTGTATTGTGATTCAAAATGTTCGGTATGCCGTCAAGTTTGTCGTTCTTCCGTGATCATCCTACGACGTCATCCTAGGATGCGATTTCCTTTCGACCCATCAGGCCCTCGTAAACTGCGCTCGTGCTGAGCTCACATTGTCGACTCCATGGCCTGATCTCGACGACCACAGTCCCCCCTAAAGTGTTTGCCGCAGCTGACGTCCACATGGCACCTTTGACCGCCGTTCTAGTACCTGTGTTTGCGCCTTCTGCCACTGACTCAACGGTTCTGTTTCAACCATCCATAGGTAATGTGCCTCACCAAACCTTCGTGCTGCCATTCGCCGTCGTCAACTTTCGCAATGGTTCTGCGGCACTTTACGCGTGCAACATCTCTGCTTGCCCATCTCTGCTACTACGCGGCGAGTGTGTGGGGAGCTTCGAGCCTTTGGATTGTGTTTTGGAAGAAACAATGCTTGGAGACAGGGCCTCGCTACCAACTTGTGCCATCACTCTTGCAACTGACACCGATTCACGTATGGACATATTCTGCAAAGCTCTCGATTCCCAGCTCACGCCCGGGCAGCAGAAACAGCTTGTCAACCTCCTCGAGCGTTTTCGAGCCTCCTTTGACCACGACCAACCTTCCTTATGTCGAACGTCTACAGCCGTTCACCGTATTGATACCGGTCAACAAGCACCATTGCGACAGCGTCCATAGCGTGTGTCCGCTGCCGAACGCCGGGTCATCGATGAACAGGTAGATGATATGCTGAAACGTGGAATAATCCAGCTGTCCAGCAGTCCCTCGGCCTCACCAGTCGTGCTGGAGAAGAAAAAGGACGGATCTATCAGGTCCTGCGTGGATTACCGCCGTCTCAACCGAATCACGCGCAAGGATGTCTATCCCCTGCGGCGCATCGACGATGCATTGGACTGCCTACAGGGAGCAGAATTCTTCTCTTCCTTAGACCTGCGCTAGGGATACTGGCAGGTACCTATGGCGGAGGCCGATCGCGAAAAAACTGCTTTTGTCACGCCCGACGGCCTCTACGAGTTCAGTCATGCCCTTCGGCCTCTGCAACGCGCCTGCTACTTTTGAGCGGGTGATGGACATGATTCCTCGAGGCCTGAAATGGTATACTTGCCTGTGTTATTTAGACGACATTGTCGTTTTTTCCACCGATTTTGCGTCCCATTTAAGCCGCCTCGAGCAAGTTCTTGCTTGCCTCTCCGCCGCGGGACTGCAACTGGACCTGCAGAAGTGCCACTTCGCCGCTCGAAGGCTTACGATTCTAGGGAACGTGGTTTCGAAGGACGGCATTCTCCCTGACCGTACCAAACTAACAGCCGTTTCAGAATTTCCAAAACCGACTAGCATGAAACAGCTCCGAAGCTTCATCGGCCTTTGTTCTTATTTCCGGCGCTTTGTCCGCAATTTCGCTACCATCATCGCTCCTTTGACCGAGCTCCTCGCTGGCTCTAAAGATCTTTCAGCATGGTCTCCCGCTTGTGACGAAGCTTTCAACGAACTGCGCCGCATCCTCACGTTGCCTCCTATTCTGCGACACTTCGATCCATCTGCACCCACTGAGATCCACACAGACGCTAGCAGGTGTCGGGCTAGGTGCTATTCTTGCCCAACGGAAAGATGGCTTCCAGGAGTACGTCGTTGCCTACGCTAGCCGAACTCTTAGCAAAGCGGAAAGTAACTATTCTGTGTCCGATAAGGAATGCCTTTCCATTGTTTGGGCGATATAGATATTTCAGCCTTACGTGTACGGGCGCCCTTTCGACGTAGTGACTGACCGTCATGCCCTCTGCTGGTTGTCGTCACTAAAAGATCCAAGTGGTCGTCTCGCCCGATGGGCCTGACGCCTCCAAGAATACGATATCCGCGTGGTGTATCGCTCTGGCCGCAAACACTCAGACGCAGACGCCCTCTCCCATTCGCCCCTGTCTACTGAATCTGCCTGCTTCACACATACTACCTACGACACCACCACCCTCACCATCTCCGACATGCCATATGAGCAACGCAAGGACCCGTGGCTTGCTTCTATTCTCGACATCCTGGTTGGCCAAACACCTTCTTCATCTTCTTGGACATTGCGTCGGCAAGCCGAGCACTTCGCCATTCGTGAAGACGTTCTGTACCGCCGAAATTACACAACCGGCGGCCGTAAGTGGCTACTCGTCATTCCGCGACAACTCCGGTCCGAAATATGTTCTACATTTCACGACCACCCACAATGCGACCACGCGGGTTTCCTCAAGACTTATTCTCGCATCAGGCTTTGATATTACTGGCGTGGCATGTACCGTTTCATTCGACAGTACGTTCGGGCATGTTCCACATGCCAGAGACGCAAGACTCCCCCCACAACACGCCGCCGGCACCTTGTTACCTTTGCCATGCCCTGCCCGACCATTCGACCGCGTCGGCCTCGACATCTACGGTCCCCTTCCGAGCACGACAGACGGTAACTGTTGGATCATCGTTGCCGTCGACCACCTCACACGGTACGCCGAAACTTCACCTCTTCCTTCGTCTACAGCAAAAGACGTTGCCACTTTTATTCTGCACTATCTGGTACTTCGCCATGGAGCCCCTCGACAGTTACTGAGCGATCGCGGTCGTGTGTTTCTCTCCGACGTCATCACATCATTGCTGCGTGAGTGCCGCGTCGTGCACCGCACCACAAGCGCCTATCACCCTCAAACCAATGGGATGACGGAACGTTTTAACCGCACTCTCGGGGACATGCTGTCCATATATATCTCGTCCGACCACTCGAATTGGGACCGCGTACTACCATTTGTAACCTTCGCTTATAATACCGCCATTCAAAGCACTACTGGTGTCTCTCCTTTTTTTCTCCTCTATAGACGTGAGCCGTCTTGTACTATGGAAACTATTCTTTTGTACCAACCCGACGCTTCAGAGTCCACGACTCTGTCCCAGGCAGCAACATACGCTGAAGAATGCCGCGAACTTGCACGCTCGTTCACAACACAAGACCAGAAGCACCAGAAGTACCACCACGACGCGTCCACTGACACTACTTCGAATGATACTGGCTCGCTCGTCTGGCTGCGTGTTCCATCTACTGCTCCTGGCCTTTCTACCTAGCTCGTCCCCAAGTACCATGGTCCATACCGCGTAGTTTAACAAACGTCGCCCGTGAACTACTTCATCGAGCCACTGGAGCCATCTTCTGACCACCGTCGTGATGGCCGGGAAATTGTCCAGGTGTCCCGACCAAAGCAGTGCTTACGATCCTCCGGTGTTATCTGGACCCTAGATCGCCAGGATGGCTCCTTATTCCGCGGGGAGTAAATTGTACTGAATACGACTGGCAGACGCTACGCTGCTAGGAAGAGGAGGACGACGATCGGCGGCTGTGGCTGTCGCTCGTGCTCGCCAGCAGCCAGACCTGTCTTAGAAAGGCCCTTGCACAGAGCAACAAATAAACCTGCTCAACGTACAAAACCCCAATTTTAGTATGTGTATATATAATAAAGGCATAAAGAAAAATAAATCAGTAGAAAAAAATTCCAAACCACCTGACCGGGGATTCGAACCAGCGACCCCCCCGCTCCCCAGCCTGCTGCGCTAGCCACACGCCATGCTTGTGCCAGCGATATAACGGCGAGCTATTCATATGCACCATTTGTTGCTCGCGGAACGCAGATCTCGGAACAGCTTGAGCGTATTTTCTATCACGCAACGCTTTTACAATTTCTTTCAAATTCAAAACTGCCCTTGAGACGCGCACGAAAAAGTGGCTCCCTTCTGTACCAGTCATGATGTAGAAGGAAAAAAAAGAACACCGGGCACACTTGGCGTCAGACGCCACCGCGTGGCAGGAGACGCATAGGGGTCATTCCACGTGTCGCAGTTTAAAAGGAAAAGAAGTATGAACCAGCGTCGCAAAGTCTCACAGTAGCATATAATCAATCCTTGGCCAATCCCCCTGAGTGGGTATGAGCCATGTCAAAGGCAACAACAACAACACCGTCGGCTTTTGTATGGTGACTCTCGCAGCACGTTGCTCAAATACAAACACCTAACAACTGCGACAGTTGTTAGTTCACGCTTGTCCTCTGTATACCTATGCGTCCTTTTCGACCGTCCTTCTTTGTGCTGCGGCGGCGCACTGCAAGTATCGAGCTGCTTGTCGTCCATCATGTGACAAACTAATTTCTTGCTATCAAAGTCATTGCTTCGCCTTAGTGGCTAAACTGTGACTTTTTATTCACATATGGGTAGATGATGTTGTTTTGTCCCAGAGCTCTTTCATTATTTTACGGACCACAAGGAGGGGGTTCCCCTAATTTTAGTCATATATGACTAAGCTCAGGGTAATGTTTCCCTTTGAGTATATAGGCCTTGTGGTCCGTAAAGTATAAAGCCAAGGGATCTTGAATTAGATGTAGCGTAAAGTTGGAGAAGGCAATGTCTATACATGTTCCCCTGATAGTGATGGGACGTTTGTAGTCATATGAAATACACCGGAGAACGTAACGGGATACCATGTGTTGGACTAGGCAGTCGTCGTTCATGATGTCCACGTTCAAGTCTCCGGCGAGTACGAAAGGGTCGTGTTTGTATTCAGTTTCGTAGTGCAGCACCGCCTTCTCGATGTACTTGACGATGTTTCCTTTGGACAGGTTAGGTGCCAGATACATAGTCATGATGACGATTCCGTTTGAGAGCTTCACAGCGGCGTGCTCCCCGTTGTGGCTCTGGTTGGTGAGCGGTAAATGGAAATCCTCCGCTCTGTCTGGCAGCTTGACGTAGATCCCAACACTGCCCGCTGGACACTGCTTTTCGGTCTGTCGCGACAGCCCGCACCGCCGACGCTTCGCGGGCCCTCGCCGCATTTGGATCTTGTTGCCGGCGCTGACATCTCTCTTCGGCTTCGCGGGCCCTCAGCACTTCATCGGCTTGACGGCGAGCCCATTTCGCCTCGGCTTCGCGAGCTCTCACCTCCGGGTCTTGACGGCGAGCCCGCGCTACAGCTGCTTCGCGAGCCCTCCGCTCCGCCGCAACCTTGTCTTCTTCCTTGCTCATAGCAGTAATAGAGTGTAGCAGTAATAGCAGTATCGAAGCGCCATGCAAATCAAATGCGAGCACAGCTGCGCCACTAGCGGGAGCGGCGAGTACTAGCGTGGCTGCACCAGGGGAGTGATGTACAAGGCTCGACCTTAAGGAGCTTCGCCCCTAAAAGAGAATGTGTGGTCTGGAACGCGCTTATTCTTCATCGTCATCAGCGTCATCGTCTTCGACATGGCGCATAATGGTTACCTTGCATGGGATGTGCCGTGATGGCAGCGTCATCGTCATCGCACTAGCGGGGCTACACTGGACACCGGGGGGACACCGGCGGAGTGATGTAGAAGCCTCGACCATAAAGGAGTACTGACACCTTTTTTCGAAGGCGAGCTGACTCCGCCATACAAATATCCTGTATACATAGATGGCTCTGAGCCAGTATGAAGCTCAGCAAATGCTGATAATATATTTTATTTTAATATTAAAGTCAATTTTCTCGCGGCGCCTTTACTGACAACACTAGCCTGACATCAGGCTACAGTACTAATCCTGGTGACTTCACGCAGCAGTCAGGCTAGTGCATCACGCCAAGTACCAAAACACAAAAATTGGCAGCTTGCGCGTAGCCTTCTCTATCATCTGCTAGCGCCGTGCGGTCACCGTCATCCAGTGTACTTGTGAAGCGAGGAAGGGAAGTCTGGAATAGAGTGCGTGCACGCGAATACAAAATATACGCTTATCAGAGGGCAACAGAATCGTCTAATTTTGAATTTGTCATCATAGCACCGACATTTTGCCCTGTGAAGTCCTGCGCCAGTGAAACGGGGGGACAACAGGTGCAAGTTCCACCGATTCCCGTCCAATCTGTCGCTGAGACAAGCGTGGGTCGACTTCGTGCGCCACGGGCTAGGCGGAGACTGGACGCCAACCAAGCGGAGTTAACTCTGTTCGTTCCATTTCACTCCGGACGCGTACACGCGCAGCATGCAGTTGCTGATCGTCTTCGGATTGTCGACGAAGAATCTGCGCCTAAAATGTGATGCCATCACAACGTTGTGCCCCACTGCCGCAACCGCGCATCATGATGCATTTCAAGGCCATAGAAAAAGAGACTGCAGGGGCAGCAACTTAAAGCGTGCAGGCGATCCACAGTTGCGTGCTCCAGTAGAGGTTACACGTGTTATCGAAACCAGTGTTGTTTTCGCGCATAGCTACGCCTTGTACTTCAGTTGTTGAGTTGAGCAATACTGAGCATTCAATTCTGATGTACAAGTTCATCATTGTGCAGGTAAGCATGTCAGGCATTATAATGCCGTCCTTCAGGTTCCTGTTTACTTCTTACCTAGTCAATGAGGTCAAGACGACTACCTTTCAGAAATTTGAAGAACGTATTTACTGCCATGTGTGCAAACTTAGTAGCTCTTTCTGTTTTGTTATTGTCACGTTACCAACCATGGCCTTTGCCTCATTACTTTCACACGTGTTATCGAAATCAGTGTTGCTTTTGTGCATAGCTATGCCATGTGCTTGAGTTGTTGATACTTGGTGAACATGCAATTCTGGTAATGTACGAGCTCATTAGGGAGGACATTGTGTAGCTAAGCATGTCAGACTAATGCGTTTTTAGGTCCCTGTTTATTTCTTACCTCGTTCATGAGGTCAAGACTCAGAAATTTGGAGAACGTTTTTACTGCCAGTGTGCAGACTTAGCAGCTCTTTCTGTTTTGTTATTGTCACGTTAACAACCATGGCTTTTGCCTCATTACCTTCACACGTGTTATCGAAATCAGTGCTTTCGTGCATAGCTACGCCTTGTACTTCAGTTGTTGAGACATGGTGAACATGCAATTCTGGTAATGTACGAGCTCATCAAGGAGGACATTGTGCAGTTAAGCATGTCAGGCTAATGCCGTCTTTCAGGTTCCTGTTTACTGTTTACCTAGTCCATGAGGTCAAGACTCAGAAATCTAGAGAACGTATTTACTGCCATGTGTGCAGACTTAGCAGCTCTTTATGTTTTGTTATTCTTGCTTTAGCAACTACAGCCTCTTTCTTGTTTCTTGTCTCAGTTGGTAGTTCAGCACTGGTCCTGTCGTACTGTGTCTTTCGTCCCGTCTTTCGTGCTGTTTTATTTTTCGCAAATGTCGCACCAACTTGCCCAGACAAAAGCACTGCTAAGCCATCTTTCTTGAATTTCATGTGCGTTAGCCTAAGTGTTGTCTTCCTTCTGTAGTGCTGGTCAAATAGCATATTTTTTGGGTACGACCAGAAGAAAGGTCAGTGACACAGGCTGCTATGCCTAAAGAAATGAATCAAGTTTAACATGTTTACTTTTATTGAACTGCATCTCCATGACTTGGAAACGGAAAACCCAGCTCTTTGGACGCATACACAAGAAAAAGAGGCGACAGACACACGCTGGGACTAGCAACAGGTTTAATGAAACAAGCATACAATGTTCCCAGGAAAGCCAAGCGTGCATGCGTCGTAAAAAATATACACGTGTAATTCAAAATGACAGGATAACACCAGTAACCACATTTTTCTAAGTAAAGGATCTCTTTCGTTGATAGTGATAGCGAAGATACACTAATGCATTTGTCGGAGCCATGTTTTCGGATGTGAAAGGCTTCAGTCACTTCACGTTCGTATTGCGTGCTCCCCTTCCCAATGATTTGCGTCCCTTTGAGGTCACGTGAACAGCCGCACAGCCGGCAATGAGCAGGCAGCTTTGCCCCTCCTCCTGACTTGATAGAAGCTTCATGTTCTTTTAAGCGCACATGTATGCATCGTCCTGTTTGTCCTATATACACGTGTCCACACGACAACGGTATCGAATAAATAACTTTCGTGTTGCAAGCAGTGGAACTAGTCTTATGGCCGTTACAGAGAGCACATCCTAGGTTTCTGCTTATCAATCCTACCACAAAGACTTGACAACTTACAGGGCGCCGAGAACACAACGCGAACACCATGCTGTGTGGACACCTTTTTCAACCGGTGCGATCACTTACTTAGAAAATGTGGTTACTGATGTTATCCTGTCATTTTGAATTACACTTGTAGTGGCAACCTTTTTCAACTGGTGCGATCACTTACTTAGAAAAATGTGGTTACTGATGTTATCCTGTCATTTTGAATTACACGTGTATATTTTTACGACGCATGCGCTCTTGGCTTTACTGGGAACATTGTGTGCTCGTTTCATTAAACCTGTTGCTAGTCCCAGCGTGTGTCTGTCGTCTCCTTTTCTTGTGTATGCGTCCAAAAAGCTGGGTTTTCTGTTTCCAAGTATGCACCAACAGGCGCAGCAACAGATTCATCTGCATGACGTTCGTTTATTTCTATTCTGCATACTTAAAGCCGCAGTTGTCTTGTGAAGGGAAATTTTGACGCACTGCAGAGACGACGCAGCTGGGCAGAACCACTCACTTTCGTTTGCGTAGGCGATACCAAACCCACCTTACAAATGGACGATATACAGTAATCGATATCGCCTGAAATATGAATGCAATACGATATAGAAATGCAGTGGCAAGAGTAAAGGTAACATGTCCTGCAGCTGAATCAAATGTGTGCACAGAGTCATATTCCAGAACCATCTACACACAAGGGGCCTTTTGAGCAGACAAAATTACGAAATAAAACGTCATTGTTATGTAGCATGCAGATTCCTTTTTAGCAAGTACAGATATGCAGAAACACTTAATTTTATTGATCGTTTACCTAATCAACCCAATGGGCCAAAGGCAGTACCGAGAAATATGAGTTATAGAGGGAAAAAAGCCGGCAGATCCCACGCACTGTGGGAATCGATGTAATGCGAAGTAGCCAGGAAGGAGCAAATCATGCTTTACATAATTTGCATGTCGTGTTTTACATGTTAGCACCTGTCATTTATGTTCGTCATACAGTCACGTCCGTCGCGCAATACCAATTTTGCTGTATATCAAGCTAGCGAACTGGACGCAAGCGCACCATGAGCGTGGCATGTAAATGGCGTTGTTGATAACATGTATACCAAGATTTTCATGTTACCACCTTCCACTTAGCTTCGTTATACAGTCACGTCACTCAATACCAAGTTTGGTGTATATCAAGTTAACGAAACGGCCGCGAGCGCGCCATGAGCGTGGCACGCAAGTCATGTTGCACATGACAAGTCATGATTTCCATATTACCACTTGTCATTTATGTTTGTCATACAGTCACGTCACTCAGTACCGAGTTTGGTGTATATCAAGCTAAAGAAACGGCCACGAGCGCGCCATGAGCGTGGCATGCAAGTCATGTTGCACATCACAAGTCATGATTTCCATATTACCACTTGTCATTTATGTTCGTCATACAGTCACGTCACTGAACTCCAAATTTGGTGTATATCAAGCTAACGAAATGGCCGCGAGCGCGCCATGAGCGTGTTATGCAAGTCATGTCGCACATGACATGTCATGATTTCCATGTTACCACTTGTCATTTATGTTAGTCATACAGTCACGTCACTCAATACCAAGTTTGGTGTATACCAAGCTAACGAAACGGCCGCGAGCGCGCCATGAGCGTGGTATGTCATGTAAATCATGTTGTTCATGACATGCACGCCATTATTTGCACATTACCACCTGTCATTTATGTTCGTCATACAGTCTCGTCAATAAATCCCAAATTTGGTGTATATCAAGCTAACGAAACGGCCGCGAGCGCGCCATGAGCGTGGCATGTAAATCATACTTTTCATGACAAGTTAGTCATGATTTTCATGACATGACCAGCCGTTTATGTTCGTTGTACAGTCATGTTATGCCATACCAAATTTGGTATAAATCCCAGTAACGATACGGCCAGGAGAGCGCAAAGTCGTAGGCGGATAGATAGATAGATAGATAGATAGATAGACAGATACATAGATAGATAGATAGATAGATAGATAGATAGATAGATAGATAGATAGATAGATAGATAGATACGCTCAAAGTCGCCGAATTTCGCTAAGAAATGCTTCGCATTTAAAAAGAACAATGAAGTGTATAAGTTAATCACAAAGCACGTGAAAGGGGAGATCGAGTAATCTGATTTGTGAGAAACTATCTAACAATGTAAGCAGCAGCTATTCTAAGCTTGCAGATTTTATTTCACATATTGTGATTTCGAGTTCGTGCATAATTTGCGATGCCTGACGAGCGGAGGTTCAACGCCACTTAAGCATGTATTTTTTCATTTTCCTTTATTGACGCGCGATAAAGAATATGGACATAGCAATATCAGCAAGTAACATGCGCCTATGCACGTTTTGAGTGCGTGGATGACGCGTCGTACTTGCGACCACCACGCTTTTGCAGGAAGTATACCGAAGGCATGTACTTGGCATGCCAGGGACACCTTGCGGTTCGGCCTACTTCAGCTTCAACAGCAATAGCTAACTTAGCTCAATCGCATCAGTAATACCTGTGGATTTCTGGTGCCCCAATGACGCTTGTCGATCTTCCATCAAGGCGTAGTACGCTATCACCAGGGCGGGAATGTGTAGGCACCCACGCTGAAACGTCGGGTGCGCGATGACGCAGGCTGCCTCATCCGGCACTATGGCGTGACCTTGTCGATTTCTCGACAGCACACCGATTCCGTCTCTTTGCCCATCGGGTGGCAACTCCCACAGAGGCACCTACGCAGATTACGTTATCGATATAATGTTCAGGCGTTACGACCAGCAAGTGCTTGCCATACTACGTGCGCAGTACGGCTGCATAAAAAAGCGGCAGGACAAAGCATACATGTGGTGTCAAATCTGCGCCGAGTACCAATAATTTCAAGCGAGTCATATCATTAGGAAATCTACACGAACGCTATGGACTTCCGTAGAACATCCAGAAGATGCCCGCGCAAGATCAAGCAAAAAAAAGTCATCGCCCAAGCACTCCGTACAAAATGGTTAACCAGCGAAGCTGAAATTTGCGGCCCCGGTGTTTAGCAGTGGGTTCAACCCGATGCTACACTGAAGCCTTCTACAATTATCGTTGCCAGGTTGTGGGCGAACCACAGGCGGTCACAGACGTCGCAGCCGAAGCCAAAGTGCCGCTGGAGAAACTCTCGCCCAAAGCGGGCGTTCGCCCCGGCGAACGCGCTCCCGCAATCATCACGTCGACGCTGTTCTGCCCGCAACGCCGCTTCTCCGGCGCGCCGTTGCTGCAAGCGTTTGAACCTGCAAGCGTCGTACCCAAGCTCGCGCGAGCTTGGGTACGACGCTCAGAATGACGTAACTGATAGCACAGCCAATGGAGACCGCTCGTGACACAGATGCCGAGCGGTTTTTCGTTTCTCCTAGCCATATACAGCTTTCGCTGTAAAACAGTTAGTTCTTACCCTTGGACATTTCCGATGCGCTAGCCGTCTTGATTGCGCTATCGCTC
>JALIZH010021411.1:0-32829 GCA_030522465.1 Rhipicephalus appendiculatus | reverse complement strand
TTATCTAAATGTTTAATAAGGTCGCCACCTTTTAAATGCTTTTTTTGCCCAACAAGTACTGTCATCCCACGAGGATACAATTTTTTTTCTTCTCCAGCAATTCATGTTTGCTTTCCAATCCCAGATTTCTTTATGTTGGCAAACCGCCTGTCGCTCACGCATCTATGCATCCTCGTGGCGATTAGTTTTCTCTTACGGGCGCTTTCCGCTTGTTGCACAAAAAAAAAAAAAAAAATATTATTACCTAACTGGTTTTTAATCTCTCAAGGGGATTGATACTAGCTTGTTTATAGCTTACAAGGGTGCGATTTCACGCCGAACAAAAGGCATCTGTGGGCAGGGGAACCTGGAGGGTGCGAACCGCACGTACATATCTACGAGTCGAACATTTCTTTATGTAAAACTATCGATCGTGCGGCTGTATGAGGCTTGAGTAGTGCCATACCGGCACTTTCGATTTGATTTGGACGACTCGCTTCTGTATTTTGCAATCGCGATCAGGATCCCAATCGAAATTAAATCGTGTAACGCTTGCATGGCTTAATCGAGAGAAAAAATCGGCCTCGTAAACCAATAAAGTGGCTGAAATGCGATTCATTAATTCATTGATACATACGACGAATACGCGGCAAAACAATACAAAGCAGGTTGCCGAATCATATGGTCAAGCACAGTGAAAAACATACTTTCACGCACAGTAAAATTAGTCCAACGAAAGGATTACTACAACGCTGACACCGCACACGAAAAAAAAAACAAAAAAACAAATATCAACGATCAAAATAACGCTGAAGCACACAGTGACAGCGCAAGTTCAGGCGCTGCAAACACCATCCGCGTTAATAAAGCACACGGGCAACGATAAGCACAATCACAGTGTCCGCGCCCGCCAAATATCAACGATCAACGATCAAAATAACGCTGAAGCACGTAGTGACAGCGCAAGTTCAGGCGCTGCAAACACCATCCGCGTTAATAAAGCACGCGGGCAACGATAGGCACAATAACAGTGTCCGCGCCCGCCACAAGAACACCGCAATCAACACTCCTCCAGCACAAATTATGTAAAACTTGGGTACAGCTGATCACACACACGCAAAAAAATAAGCCTTCATAACGAAAAATCGCATGTGGTTGCCTGACCCATCGTTCTCGAAAAGCCGCAAATGTTTCACAGATCCAAGCCAAGTTGGGTGAAAATAGCGTTTCGTTATTTTCACCGGGTCAGAATAAGCTTTCGCTATTCTCACCGGGTCGGAATAGTCACTGCCATCATTCCCATGGTGGCTGAACGATCGCAGCGCCAGAGTCCCCCTCTAGTTAATTTTAGGAAACTCTATGCCCTTTATAACGGGGCGGTGACATGTCTGCCACCAGGCTCGAAAAAAAAACTTTCTTTTTATGGTGGCCTAATGCCTTATCTACATTGATTAAATCTATGTTATTACAGCAAAGAAAAATATAAGTTCACGGTCCATCTCTCTGCTTCTTAAGGCAGAATGACCTTATTTTCCCCCCTTCTTCATTTTTGTCCTTTATCTCTACTTTTCTGCCACCAATACTCTAACCGTCTCTTACTTATTTCTATCGCGGACGTGTTCAGCTTTCCATTGTTGTCCCTAAAACCCAAGGCTTCATGTAGACTCGTGTCCACACGTATATCTGGGTGGATATCGCCACATTCAATCAGTACATGTTCCATCGTTTCCTCAGTTCCCCCACAGCATGTACATTGTTCTTCTTCGTTACAGAATCTCGCTTTATAGCTACGCGTTCTAAGGCAACCCGACCTTGCCTCAAACAGTAAAGCGCTTCCCCTTGAATTATCATAAAACCTCTCCCTCCTTATTTCGTTTTTTCCCTTTCGGTAGTCAATGAGAGCCGGCTTCTTTTCCGTCGCTGTCATCCAATAAGTCCTCTCCGCCTCTCTGACTTTTCGCTTAATGCTCCTTGTTGCCATGTCGCCCACACTGCTAGCCGTATATTTACTGGTGAGCCTCCTAGTTCTTTTTCTCCACTGCGTGTCGACGCTTTTTCTATACAAATACCTGAAAACCTTCCCTGCCCATCTACTCTCCTTCATTTTCCGCAGCCTCTCTTCAAATCTAATTTTGCTCGGAGCTTCCCTCACTTCAAAACCTGTCCATCCCATATCACCCTTTACAGCCTCATTTGTCGTCTTCCCGTGAGCGCCCAACGCGAGGCGTCCCACAGTCCTTTGATTTACATCCATTCCAGATTGCACCTCTGACTTCATGCACACCACTGAGTTCCCAAATGTAAGCCCCGGAACCATCACACCCTTCCACAGCCCTCGAAGCACCTCGTACCTATTGTATCCCCATAACGCTCTGTGCTTCATGATTGCAGCATTCCTCTTTCCCTTTGTTACCGATGCTTTCTCTTGTACCTCCATATATCTATCCCCCTCATTTACCCACACTCCGAGGTACTTGTATTCGCTTACCCTCGGTATTTCTTGGCCCTGTATTAAGACCGCATGGTCTTCGTGATCATTGAATACCATCAATCCACATTTTGTTGCACTAAAACCTAGTCCTAGAGCCTCGCCCTCCCTTCCGCATATATCTGCCAGCCGCTGTATATCATCTTGACTGTCCGCAAATAAGACAATATCGTCAGCATAAAATAGACCTGGAAGCTTCTGCTCAACCATCGCGCCTGCCTGTTTGTGTGACAGATTAAATCCAATGTTGCTCCCTTCTAGCGCTTTTTCCATCCTCACCATGTACAGCATGAATAACAGCGGGGACAAAGGACATCCCTGTCTCAGCCCCTTGCCAATGTCAACGCTGTCCTTGCTGCTTATTCCTTCCCATTCTACACAAACTGTATTTTCTCGGTATATCTCCCTCAAAAGCTGTATACAGTCGTCACCTATGCCCACTTCCTTCAATATATCCCACAAAATTTCCTGATTAACGTTGTCATATGCCCCGGTGATGTCTAGATAAGCTACGTATAAGGGCCTGTTTTCTATTTTTGATATTTCTATACACTGTGTAAGAACAAACAGGTTATCGTCTAACCGCCTGTCGATTCGGAATCCATTCTGGAGTTCTCCCAAAATATCATTTTGCTCTACCCACGTTTCTATTTTTAATTTTACTGCCTGCATCGCCAACCGGTATAGCACCGATGTAATAGTTAGCGGTCTATACGAGCGAATGTTATCCTTTTCTCCCCTGCCTTTATAGATTAAGTTCATTCTACTTTTTCGCCAACTGTCTGGTATTTCCCTCTCCTGTAAGCACTTTTCTACGGCTTTCAGCAGTGCTTCTTTAGTGCTCTGTCCTAGTTCGTTAATTAGGCTGACGGGAACCCCATCTAAGCCCGGAGTAGTGCGCTTAGGAATTTTTCCTTCGGCCTTCTTCCAATTGAAATTTTCAAGTACTACATCTTCCTCGGTTGTACTCTTCTGTATACTTTTACTCACCGGGGAATCCCCTGGGCGACCTTTTTAAACGAATCGGCTGTTACCTTTCGGATGTAACCTAGCGCTTCATACCCTTCCAATTGATTTCCTTCTTCATCTACCATATGTTGTTGCATTGTTACAGACTTCCTACCTAGCGCTTTTAGGTGGTTCCAAAATATCCTAGGCGCGGCCTTCTTCTTTTCGCGAATCTCTGTCATCCAGCGTTCACTTTCGCCTTTAATTTTTGCCTCGACTAATTTCTGCACAATGGATTTTTGCTCTAAATATATTTCCCATACTTGGTTGACTTCATCCTGTGGCCGCTTCTCCTTTTTTGCTTGTCTGTGCTGCCGTGATGCCTCACGTCGCTTCTCGATCGCATCCCGGATTTCTTTGTTCCACCAACTTTTTGGCTTTCTCTTTCCTTTCCAAGAAATAGTTTTCTTCTCTTTTTCTATTTCTTTCGTGATTACATGTAGCAGCTCACTATACTTCCAGTCTTTGCCTGGAAGTTTGTCTACTTCTTCCTTGACTCTTGCGGCTATATTAGTTATTTGTTTCTCATTTAAATATGAGCTGCCAATGTTCGATTCTAGGTTCTTATTTTCAGTTTTATATCCCATTTGTAATGTTATGCGTTTATGATCACTACCCAAGCTGTTAATGCCTTACTCGTCTATTCTCATCTCTCTAAGTTTGTCATAGATTCCTTCTGTCATGAGACAATAATCAATGCTCGACTGCCTGTTTCCGACTTCCCACGTGATGTGTCCCTCACACTTAGGCCCCGCGTTAACTATTTCAAGACTATGTTGCTCGCAGAGATCTAGCAATAACTTGCCATTGGAGTCTGAATATCCGTCAAGGTCATGTATGTGAGCATTCATGTCTCCTAGAAGGATTATTTCGGCATCATGACCAAATTATTTAATATCGGTGCTTATGCATTTCACTATCTCCAGATTCTTTTCTCTGCAGTTATTCCCCGTCCACAAGTAAGCTACACCTAGCCACGTTTTCTTTCCACCTACTGTGCCCGAAACCCACAGGTGCTCTGAACACGTTTGCTTCACTCTATCCCATTTTGCTCTGCTATGAATTAGCATTCCAACACCCCCCCACCTCTCCTTTCTGATATGATCCTGTTGCATCCTTCCCAAATGTAATTGTCAATATGTGGTGGCTCTTCCAAGTCTCTAAGGTGTGTTTCTGTAACCGCATAAACACCTATCTGTTCCTTGTTTAACTGTCCCTCAATCTCTAACCATTTTGCCTTTTTTTCTGCCACCCTGCATGTTAATGTAACCAATTGCGACACGCGCCTTCTCCCTTCTTTTACCTTTTCTCTGGTTTTTCGCTATACTACCTGTCACAGAGTCCCCCTGGTTGTTGTCCTCATTACACGCTACCCTGGACACCGAAGGGCCCGCGTGCCCCCCCAAAAAAGCTACTGCGCGTCCTGCAAGTCGCCAACCAAGCCTCCTACTGAAGTGTATTCCGTCTCTTCGAAAACCACCCCACCTGTGCACCTCTCTGTTTATTTCCACTACCTCGATGCCCTTCTCTCGACTCATCCGCCATATCTCTTTGTTTGCGTCGACAACCGCTCTTTGCAGGTTGCCGTCACGCACCGGTACCTCCGGTATTGTGCATACCACTATCTGCACCTGAGGGGAAATGGCGCGCATGTCATCGCTCCTCGCTGCGCGCGCCCCCTTGGAGGGTGGAGCCATTCTTTGAGGGGGTGAATGCCGCTATGGTCCCTAGTAGAGGTGTGCACGGGCTCCGGGTAGCCCGAAAGCCCGACCCGGCCCGCGGGCCGGGCTCGGATAGGCCGACGTCTTCTCATCTCGGGCCCGGGCCGGGCTCGGGCCACTTAGTGTTTTGTTATCGGGTCGAGGGGCCCGTACCAAGCCCGAAATGTAGACGCTGTGCCGGACTATTTTTCCTGCACGTAGCGACGAACGCGCAAGATGAGGTTTGTGATCATCTATCCGTAATCCCCTGTCCAGCATCTCAGGTACTAAACTTCTGTAAAAACAAGCAGTCTAAATATCCCAAGCTTGCTATGCCTGAGAAAAAGGAATTAGCGTTTCCGGCAGGCCCGTAGCCGGGGGGGGGGGGGGGGGCCTAGGGGCCCGGCCCCCCCAGAATTTGGATTGAGGGGGGTGTTTTACCGTGAAAAAAATAAGAAAAATAGGGGGTTTCCAAGGTTTTCAACAGGTGCCCCCCCCCCGAAAAAAATTTCTGGCTACGGGCCTGGTTTCCGGCTACCAGTGCAAGCAGCGAAAGCAACTTCAGAGCAGTGGAACATGTGATGCTGGAACGCCGCACTTCACTGAAGCCCGAATCATTGGACAGCTTGTTATTTGGCACGTCATCTTGTAATGTGCGAATATACTGACTGCAACATGTCTTCGTGCTTATGTTTCACATTATCGGAAAGCGATATCTTGTCTCCGCAGCAAACCTACATAGTGGTGGGACGCACCGGGCAGGCCGGGCTTTTGTTATTGCACGTCGGGCCGGGCGGGCTCGCAGCCCTATAGCGTCGTGCTCGGGCGGGCCTTCAATGCAGTCGGCGGGCCCGGGCCGGGTTCGGACTCGGAAATTCGGCCTGTGCACAGCTCTAGTCCCTAGACCCTACCGCTGAGACCGGGACCCTTGCTGCCGGACTGCTGCTGTTCGTACTGGAGACCTCTGCGCCACTACATCCCTAACCTTTTTTCTTCTATCCACTGTCATCCCATCCCCCTATCCCGCAGGCGCTGCGCCGTGCTCCCGACCGGGATGCAGAAATAGGCGCCTTTTCCTTCTTCGAACCACAACCACCACCACCACCCTAGAATATAATGCCGCCGATCGGCTGCCCCCGCCTCGTCGCGGCTGGTTGAGTGAGACAGGTGCGCGGCGTTTTCTCGGACAAAATGCCCGGGTGTTGCGTGCCACAGTGCACAAACCACTCGCGAAATGGCTATAAGATGTTCAGATAATAATAATAATAATAATAATAATAATAATAATAATAATAATAATAATAATAATAATAATAATAATAATAATAATATAATAATAATAATAATAATTTTTTATTTGCACAACAATGTGAGCCTTCCGGTGACGTAGACAGAAAGGAAAGACCCTTACGCGCGTGCGTCTGCTAGCCTGTCACCGGAAGGCAAAAAAAAAGAAAGGAGAGAGGAGAAAAGAAAAAAATGGGGGGGGGGGGGGGGGGAGGTGGAGGTCATTACGAGTCTCTCGATTTCCGAAAGATCCGAAAAGGCGACTCCTGCGGCTGGTAAAGATCAAGCGCGACAAGTGGCAACCCGCGGACTCGCCGCGCTTACGCTGGCCTTCTCGCTCGACGTAACTACTTTCGGGGCACTCACTCTTCTCGCAATGTAGGTCCAGAAACGACGCCTTGGCGTTTGTCAGCTGGTTCCCGGACGCGTATTGCCGAACGGTGACGGCGTATGTGCGTGTGTTTTTGCGTGTATGTGCGTGTGTGTTTGTGCGCATGTACGCATGATTGTGCGTGCGTGTCTGTGTGCGCGAACGCGCGTCTATGTGTGCGTGCGTGTGTGTACGCGTGCCCGTGTGTGTGTACGTGTGTGCACATGCATGTCGGTGAGTGTGTGTATGCGTGCGTGTACGTGTGTGTGCGTGCGTGTGTGGGTGTTTTTGTGTACGTGTGTGTGTGCGCGCATGCGTGTGTATGTGTGAGTGTACGTGCGAGCCTGTGTGTGTGTTCGTATGTGCGAATGCGTGTGCGTGAGTGCATATCTGTGTGCGTAGTTTTGTACGTGTGTGCGTGTGCGCGCGTACGTGTGTGTTTGTGCGTGTGCGCATGATTGTGCGTGCATGTGTGTGTGCGTGAGCGCGTGGGCGCATGCGTGTGTGCGCGTGCGTGTGTGCATGATTTAATGCCATAAATTTCATGACTTAATGCCATAAAAGCCGTATGTAGAGCCCCAAATAGTATGATATGTATTCAACAATTTTTTTTGCCCATCTGCTATTTACAGTAAGGTAAAAGAGATGAAAACAAAATTCACAATACTGTGCGTTGCAGGGTGCGGTCCGTAAATGGGGTAGCTGATGAATAATTCGAAAACAAGATCTGAAAATCTGGTGTGCATTCACAGTTTTTCTCTTTTCTCGTGACAGCACGTGGTTTTTTTTTTAATTCTTTTTTTTCCCACGGCAGGCAAACTGTTTTTACACTTTTGTGGAAGGCACAAAACACACAGACACAATGAAATGCCATGGGACTTGGGTGCGTGTGTTTCGCATCTTTAACCAATATAAATAGTTACCGACTAGCCCAAGAAGACGGTAGTTTTCTGCTGCGAGCAGCTCCAGCTGCTAATGTCGCTTTAAAAATAAAGATTAGAGAATAGAAATATGAAATCTTCACACTCCCGATGCGAAAACTGTATTTTTGTCATGTTGTTTGAGTACCACTCGTTTTGACACAACGAACTCCGCATGCAGCCGCGCGACGCCCGTTGGCTGCCCATCGTCGCCCCGAGATCGGGCTACAGGCGGCAGCACCATCGCCGCGCTAGTGTGGATAGCGTTGGTGGATAGGCAGCCGGCGGCGCGCATACAAATGTACGGAGCGGCGCTCTTTCGTGAACGGTGTGAGCCGATTGTCGGCAAATAAAATGCGCTGACTGCAGCCTACTCGTAATACATATGTCATCCATTGCCGAATGGATGCACGAAGCTCGCCGAACGTTATTATTACTTGAGAGAGAAACGCAATCTGCCATTGAAAGGGATGTTCGCGCTTGGTGAGAGTGTCTGCGTTTTCGCACTATGTCACGTTTCTTGTATTTTTATTTGTAAGTGTTGAGCTCGTGTTCCGCCTACTTCGCACTGCTGTAGTGCGACTTAATTCATTCTTTGCTTCATGCATGCTGGTCTTGGATACTAAAAAAATGAGAAAGAAATAAATCCCATATTCTTCGGCGATGAGCTGAAATAACCGCGAATACGCATCCCCATTTTTTTATAATTCAATTCTCCATGAAATGGACGTAGGACAGTTGATAAGCTTATTCAGGAAATTTACGTGGCTGGCAGCGCTTAGCGCGTTTGTTCTTACTCCAATAAAAGTAAAAAAGGTAACAACTATAGTACAGCACGCAGCTTTCTTCGACTGATTATCTGCATGACAGTGATGCAACAAAGGTTCAATTATTCGATGGGACAAAAGCTTTCTTTCTTTTTCAAGTGAATAATGTCCGATCCTTCCGTCATTCTATGAAAACGCCTCAAAAGCGCTCAATTCATCGTAAACAAAAAGAAAAAAAATGATGACTTTTTGCGTGAAATTAAACGACATAAGTGTGAGGCACGCCGTCTGGATTAATTTTGACCATCTGGATTTTAAAGCGAACCCAGATCTAAGCACACGGGTGTGTCTCTATAAATTTCACCCAATGTAAAATTGCGCTCGGCGACTCAAGTTTAATCGCCTCCGCGTCATTCCATTTTCTATTGTTTTTAAATGACAATTTAAGTAACGAAGTGTCAGAATTTACTAGACAGAAATATTTCGCTGTGGTGGCACCAGGATCGTACAATAAAAGGTTATCTCAAGCACAATTAAAGCTCGTCGCATAACCGATAAGCAACAGCGCCGCAGTTAGATACCTAACAACAATGCAATACTTCGTTTACCACAGAGTCGCTAAAATGCTACTTTCACGCAATATTTAATACTCCTCATGTTTGGGACGACGCCAAGTGCACTTTACGATGTGCTTCAACTACAAAGCGGCACGTACACCGATATGATCCTGGCGAACGGAGGATACACAGCACTCTCGGCAAGTTAATGCAGTGCATATACAGCCGAGCAAGGTCTAATGTGTCTGTAGATCGTGCTAGGCAAACGCACAAGCAGTTAAACTTGCGCTAACAGAGCGGGACAAACCGCCCTTTGAGGATGAGCATGGCGTACGCGCACATGCTTGCCTTATGTGGCTAGCAGACGACGGGAGGAGCAATCCACACTAGGCGCGCTTCAGCCAGTGGACACTAGGCGGTGACTCTGCTCGGGAGAGGGCACCGTAATGGCGGACGCCGTAGCAGACGGCGCTGTTGTCTCCACCCTCCATGGCGGCGGAGGGCAGCGTGCATCGAGGAACCCTACATAATAGTGCGCGCCGATGGAAGTGCCATAGGTGGCGAACATGCTCACCACTGTCGGGACAGTAAGCAGATGGCCGCCGTTGTTACCTAGTACGTCGTTGTGCATGTTTCCGCGTTGTTCGCGTTTCCGTAATGAAATATACAACGTTCGTCGTATTCTTGGTGGCCGAAACTTCATGGGATGTCTAATAATAATGGCTGTGGAGTGGGGTGCTCATACACCTACAAGAACTCACCCGCAACACGGTTTTACTCATTTACCGCAAGGCCTCACGAGCAAGATCGACGGAAGCAATAGATCGCAGCCGTTCGTTGGGAAAGGCGAGCCGCTCCGTGATTGTGCGAGTTTATGCGTCGCTTCTTGTTCCCATGCTTTCTTTCTGCCATATCGGTGCACGTTGGATGCACTCGGTCATGTTGACACGGGTAGGCGACGAAAGTTATCGCAGCCTGAGCATGTGTTGGTTTGGTTCAACAGCCATGCATCGGCACTTCGCTCACACGTTTTGCATTTAATCATTTACAGAAACAGCAATGCCGCAATGGTTGACTTCAGGAAGAACAAGAAGTAATTGAGACGTCGTATTTGTAACAAAACGAAACGGATGTTCACCACGAACTGCACCTCATAGCTGGGCACTGTTACGCTGGTCTCCGCGACGCACCTTTCATATTCATCGGCTTCACGATTCACTCCACGTAGACAGTAGCGCTGACGGTTCGTTCTCCTTCGCAGTCGGTCATATGTCTCCTCGGCGACCCTCTTCAAAACTTCAGTGCTCCCACGGCATTGGCCCATCGACGAGGGGGGGGAGGGGGGGGGGCTTGTAACCCCCCCCTCCCCCATCTTGACTTCCCCAATGTCCTTGTCGCCGAGTTCCCAACGTACACCTTCAATGGCCCTGTTGACGTTGTAATTTCATTTCAGGATGTGACTTGAGGTCGATTTTTCCTGATTGACAGTAGAAATGCGCTGTATTCACTCACCTGGTTATAAACTGAATAAGTAAAAACCGCAAGATTTGTAGCTCTGCGTTCAAATGTAGTGAAGCAGCTTTCGACGAAAGAGAAGCTTTCACATGGTTGCCAGTCTGACCTGTTTTCTTCTGTTGCCCCTTTGATTACTGCCACAAAGCCACATGCTTCGGTGCACAATGCATGTGACATCAAAATATATTACATATAGCTACTCATGCAGCTATGTGCGCAGTGTTCAATGTGTCCAGAAGAGTTCAATTGTGTTTTGTAACTTTCTTATCCGGTTCACATGATGAAATCTAATGCACTACTTGCATATATTCAAATAATACCTGGTTCACTGGGACGCTCCTAACGTGTTTAAAGGGCCCGTCAACAGGCCCCTACCTTTTTTTAAAACCCCTAACAAGCTCGCTAATTCGTACAGTAGACCGCGGCGATCACGTTTCCCGAATATTACAGCGCTGCGCGCCGCGCAGACCCTCCATTTCGAAAAACAATTCTTGTACGCGCAGTGACGTAAAGTCGGCGATCGCCGACTTGACGTGGCACTGAGTTCGTCGATTGGTCCTTTGCCCCTACGAAATGGGGCCTTGGCCCTGCGGTGATGCAGTTTCGGCCGCGCAGTACGCATTTTCATTTTCCTGTGCTGCCCTCTGCCTTTTAACACGAAAGTGTTCTATGCCGGGGTCCACCAAGATTTGAGTGACGTATTTCCGTCACGGAAATGACGTAGAAAAAATACACATGATCAGAAGACAAAAAATTCCGTCAACGGGAGTCGAACCTAAGACCTCTAGGTCCGCGACAAGAGATACCGGGCATGCTATCCACTGCGCCATGGTCACATACTTAGCAGGCTTTAAAAAAAAAGCCTTTTATATCTACCACTGTCCTCTCACAGAGGCCTTGCTAAGAGAAGTAATGCATTATGACCGTGAAATGCACGATTAGTTTCTTCAAAGTGTTGTTTCTCCGCGTCCGTCCAATTCGGCGTGTTTCGAAGAGTAAACGTGCTTGCCGAAGCATTAACACACTGCCAGGTGGCGACCTTACCCCTAGCATCCACACTCGTAGCATCCGTCCATACCGAAAATAGCTGTGCGACGCGCGAGTGCGTCGCGTGGCCATAACTCCGCGTTCCTAGCCATGTTCCTAGCTCGCCCCGCGAAAAATCGCAGCCGGCCAACGGGGAAGACACGACGCGCGTTGCGTTTCCCTCTGGTCGGGCAGCGTTGTTCATGCCGCGAGTAGGCGACCTTAGCCCGAGTTCGGCGCCCAATCATTGACGCTGTTCTGGCTGTCACACCACTTTCAATGACTCCGCTCTCACCGTACAGCTACCACAAGCATCTATGACCACAAGGGTTTCTTTGATCATTCATCACAGACGTTAGTCGTCGGGATACAGATGTACCATCAAACGTCAACGTGGATGCATCCACGTTAAAGGGTGCTATAACTGTCAACACACCAATAGACATTGTGCACGCTCTCTTACATCAATGTGCAGTAAACATTCGACTACTTCTGTAAGGACCAAGGAGGTTTGGTAAGGACACGTTTCACTTTCGTGTTATACCGATTCCTATGACGGAGGGATCAACCATGTTTTTGTAGAGCCCGAGACTACCGGGAGAAGCGGTATTGCCAGAACGCAAGCCTCCGAGATAAAGAAGTGTCTCACTACTTTACCGCTAGGGAAAGGGTCGTCTCTTCGCATCGCGCTTCCTCCCTGCGCCGCTGACACGTGCTCATGTGGGGGAAGCCCTGCTCGGTCGTTGGCTGCGCGCCGATGACTTATCACTGACGTCGTGTCACGTTGCAGAAGTGGGCGGAGTCACGGCGACGGGCTACGCCTCTCCCCTTCCTACGGCGGAGAAGGGTTGCGAGGCCGCGCGAAAATTCGAAACCAGCTGAAACGGATGTTCTAACCCCTGTAACTTCCTTATTATAGCATGTATTCGCAAAAATTCTTGCGGCAGCATGTTCACATAGCAAAAGTGCACATATTTCTCTTTATAACAATTTTTGGACCTCGGGATTGTTTACTGACCCTTTAAAGGGATACTGAACAAAATTTTTGCTGCCAAGATTACCAGCCAAATTGAAAGATTGGGGGTTGAAATCTATGGAAACAACCTTCATTTCAGGCACAAACTAGAGGAAAATAATGAATTTAATGAGTTTTTCACAAACCGCCGCGTCTAGCGGCCGCGCCGTGAACTAGAGGATGTGACGTGAAACTCGCCGGAAACAGGCATCCCACAATGCCAGCCGTCGCCCGCGTACCCGCGTCTCACAACCCGCTCAGCTCGCACTACGTTTCCCAGAATCAGTACGGGAGTGAACAATGCTCCCGGCTGGGGTAAGGCATCAGTGCTTTTGTGGAAGGGAGAGAGTGGAAAGAAAGGAGAGGCGGAGAAAAGGAAGAGAAGGACAGGAGCACGTGCACCCTGCATGCGCCAGGGAGAATCTGACGTCACGGCTCGCGCTCGCGTGCAGCCGCCACGCGCTGACAATCCACCAAAAATACAGCCAACCGTTCAAAAATACGTGAAATAAACTCTGTTTATCGGAACAGTGGCGTCTTCCGAGTAGAATTTCGGTGTTTTCGACAGTTTTTCAAACTTTTGTTCAGTATCCCTTTAATGTCCCAGGTATCTAGCAAATGTGATCAAATTGTCTCACGGCAAGATTTCATGGCACTAAAGGTGGGAGAGCGATAGTTGTACAGTGAATAAGTTATGTTCGTAAATTGCCCTGAATGTATGTTTCTTCAAATTCCATGTCATAAAGCACATTTCATAGAAGTCATAAGCACAGGCGTGCACACAGGGGGGCTGGGGTGGGGGGGGCGAGAGGGGGGAGCGCAAAGCCAGACCCAGCTGAGGGTCTGCGACTTGGGGGAGGGCTAAGTCAGCTCCATGCAAGGAGGGGGGGCGCTGCGAAGAACCTTCGCCCCCCCCCCCCCCCCCAACCGCCAGATGGGGCGACCTGCACACGGCTACCCACGAAACACAAAACCTCTAAAAGACTTCTCGAAACGGCTACAAACAACTATAGACGTCTTGGTCTACAGAAGACCTAAAATAGACATTTTGAAAATTGAAGATTCGTGCCTCAAATGTGTTTGCGTACAGTTTATTTGCCTTTGTAACAACAACGAGAGCCTTTTTTGCCAAACAAGTTCATAACGTCTACACGAGACATATTTTAGACATTCTCTAGTGCGAGCGCAACACGACTACTTCAGTTATTCTTGGAACGTTTTGTCGAGAAGCGCCGAAATGCCAAATCGTACGCAGGCGCGCATTGGCGCGCACGCCAGTACGCATCAGCTTCGGTCGGCGGGGTGCTCATGTTGAAACTTGTCCTTCCTCCGTAACGGTCCGGGGTGGTTCGATAGGCACCGGGCGCGGGGACTGGTGGCGCCTCTTTCGGTGGCGACGGGGAACTAATGGAATGGGAGTGCCGAAAAGGGCGCAGGCGCTTGCTGCGGGGGCGCGGGGCTGGACGTTCGTTTCTCTTCATTGTGCTCTCGTCGCTTGTGTCGTGCGCTGCCGAAATCTACGTGTGCGCGAAGACTGAAGATTACAATACCTTAAGGGTCGGCGAAGGATCGAAAATCAATGGAAAACATAACAGGAACGGGGGGCGTGCAAAACTACAACCGAGGAACAAGTGCAATCGGCGAAGCATCCAGTAAAGACGAGAAGGGAATGGGAGACGTACGCTCTATTTTTTTTAATGTTAGGGGACAATGTTAACGTATAGACAGAATAACAAAGTATTAGGAAAAATTCGGCAGATCCCACGTATTGTGGGAACCGATTTTATGGGAATCAGCGAGTCTATGCTGCATTTTTTTTTTAGCTTTAAGTCACGCGTAACGAGGTGGATCGACGTGTTTTTGTAGATGGAGTTGTGTGCACATAGTGTGCTTAATAAGCATGCCGACTACACTGACGTTTAAAGGCTAACTTGTGGTCTGACGTAATGTTAGCGCTAACGTTAGAGAACAGACGTCACTGTTATTGAAACGAAGCGCACGCTACGGTGCGATTCACATTTCGTGCCGATGATGTGAATATCATACGCGTAGCGTTGATCAGAGTATTGTTCAGGGTCGAGCAACGCTTGAATGTAGCTTGCAGATTCATAGGAGCACATATGTAATGTTTATCTGACGGTTATAAAAGCGGAGCCAACATTGAAATCAAAGGGGTACATAGTAGCACAAACTTAGAAAATAAAGACACGAGAAAACAAGTACGAGGGAGCGTTCGACCTTTCTGCTCCCTCCTACTTCTTTTCTCGTGTCTATTTTCTAAGTTTGCGCTACTATGTACCCCTTTGATGTTAACCAACTCGCCCAACAAGAAGTCTTAATAAAACCAAGATTGGCGTTAAGCCGACGTAATGTCTGTTTCATATGAGTACATGAGTAATGTTTATTACCTTGTCATGAAATTAGATAGCCAGCGCTGCAACCACAATTGACGTTGGTTGCACCGACATTTTTCTTGCGCATAGGATCTTTTGAAAAGTAATTTCAAGTCATGGCTTGGCTCTGTGGTAGAATCCGCTCAGAGTACCTGGTTTCGACTCCTGCTGGCATCCGGATTTCTATTCTTTGCATACGTCGGGTTCACGTGGCTGATGCCGGATTTTTTGGACATGCAGCCGCTTAAATTATCAATGTCTGTTCTCGCCGTTCCTGGGTCGATCCACTGTGAATCACCTGTGCCTCATACCAGCATCCCACGGCCCGTGGTATACGCCCGGTATGTGCCGCACGTGACTGGAAAGATTTTCGCGCTACTCATACCACCATATCACAACCAGACATCCATGTTCGTCTTATTTTCGTACCCACCTATGCCAATTTTGGTTAATGTCAACTTAAGCAGGTGACCACGAGAGCGCCTATACGTAGGCGGCTAGATAGAGAAATAGAGGCATTTATAGATAGAAATAAGAAATGCTTTGCGTTTAAAATAGAAATAGGAATGGGGATACCTAGGTCTAGCTCCACATCGTAGCTTATCTCATTGAACTTCGTCTGCGGGGTGCACTTGCAAAGCAATTTGCAGTCGTTGTCGCTTTTATATTCCTTGATGTCAAGCACGTGGCCAGCTTCGTGCAAGCGGTGACCCTTCTCTAGATCAAACGCATGAAAACGCGCACGCCGGCTGGTCAAGCCTTGAAAGCCGCAACGCAATGTAACTGGCATCGCCATTAGTGCACGTGCGCTGTCAGTACTCGCCTTCCCGCCAGGAGCCCAACAGTGAGGAGCAGCGAGTTTGACAGTTAAAATACAAAGATGTTTATTTTACAACACTTTCGCCAATCGGGTCGGTCTCATTTGCAGTCCCGAAAGGGAGGAGGCATCGTGTCTCGGGCCCGCCTCCAAACGAAAGCAAACGCATAAAAGCACAGCACCACGCGAAGAAGCCTAGTCGATTGACGTTCTGACAGTGCTCCTGGGTGTGAAGACATGAAAAGAACGTGTGTCATCCTTTCTTGATGACTTGGCGACCATTGAATGCTGCCACGACCGCAAGCGACTGCGGGGGAGTCTCCCTGGAGCCCGACGAGTGGCCCCGTTATCTGAACACATGTCCGACAGTCGAACGCTTCGTGCTTTGTTCAAGACACACTGTTGCTGCCGCTTCTCTTTGCCTTGGGCGACAAACGAAACAGCTTACAGCTTGCGATTGTCTAAAAAGAAACGCCGCCGCTACTACTTGAATACGTTGCCGATATAGCAGAGCCTTCTCCGCGTCGTCTGCTTCACATGCCAGTGCTTTCGCTGCCGCCGCTAGGGGCGCTTTTCGGGAGGGGCGCCGCTGGCGCCGTACGACGGCCGCCCGGTTAGCCCGGTGCCTATTGGCAGGCCGGCGGTCATCGTTTGGTGTTTTGTGTAGCGTTTCCACCATTTCTGTACGGATAACTGTCTCTTATGCGGTATCAAGTAACTGTGCTCACACTGTTTTCCGCATATATTCCATCAGTGTTTCGTACGTGAAACAAACTCTACTGTGTGTTTTCGTCGACGGTTCGTTACAACAATGGCCGCGGATCTGCTAGCCCTAGCCACCTTCGTTGCAACTCGGAACGTCGCACGTTCGGATAACGTACTTTTCTCGGTAAGTGAAATTAGGTGCGCCTGACTTTTCGTCATATTACTACTGGAACTTTATAGCATAACTTGTAATTAAAATATAAAATAGGACATTTCCCTGCTGGTGGTTGAATCTTCGTCGAACGCAAAACTATATATGGGGGACGCGCCGGTGCGAATCGTAAGCCGGACTTACTCGCCCTATTTCGGGTCACCTTGTTCTTCTGCGGCTTACAGCAGAGAACACCTACTAGTTAAAGCTCATGTGTGGGTGTTTGCGTGCGAGTGCTTGCTCGCTTGCTTACAACCATGTCGGCCAGTGGGCCAGTCGCTAACGAATAAAGTGCAAGGCTCCTCGATCGCTTTGTGAGTGCAGTTATGATTTATTGTCGTTTATAAATACTTGACAGTTTATCACATCTGTGATTGGAAATCAGCCTTTAGAGTGACTTGAAGTTGATACTCTGTTATTTGTTGTAAATCATAAAGCTTACTTGCTTTTTTTTTGTATGCAGCTTTTCTTCACTGCTGTTTGTCATTGGGCCTTTCACCGCGCCAGCTAATTTGGAAGCCAGTGCAGTTTCTCTGACGGGACCTGGAGTGCATCCATGCGGAACATGAATTTATGTTGCTGTCGCGGCAATCAGCTTCACCTTGTGCGATCACCTGCTGTCGTATGTCGTGCCACATTCGGTTGGGCTTTATTAATTAATAAAGCCGCTTTTACAACATCATGGGATAATTTGTTGTTGCTGATAAGCATGATTATTTGTGCGCCATAGACAGAACGTCATTTATGAAGTTCGTGTTAATCCTCTGCGTGTTCAGATTTATTATAAACCAATGTGTTCTATATTAAAATTGGATATATATGTGATGTGCTGAAGTAGCCATTAATTTTCGCGGCGCATGACACTGACGTATGAGGGAGTGAAATTGTCGAAATCTTAAAGACGCCGCAGTAAGGACATGCGTGGATGAACAGGTATGTTAGTGATGTTGCTTGATTTTTTGGTCACGTGCACGACGCCTGACATAGGAAGTGGGAGAAAAACGCGGAAAGAGCTCTCGTGGAAGCTCTCTTTCAGTCCCTTCAATGTCTAACTTCCTATGGTAGCCGTCAGGCTGCCGACCAAATGTGCTGCAAATGCAGTTACATTAGCTTGTTTTATATTTCTAAAGCCATTACTACGAAATTCCGAAAACGTCTTTAAAAAACATCTAAAAAACGTCTTCGCTTGGTCTTGTCAAAACGTTTTGTTTAGACAACTTCTAGCGGGACATTAGCACGGCTATCCGACGGTCGGATAGCCGTGCTAATGATAGCCGACGGCTATCCGACGGTCGGATAGCCGTCGGTAGCCGTCCACGGCTACAGAATGTCTTGACCAAGACATCTATTAGCTCTTTCGGCTAGCGTTTGAAGACGTTTTTTAGACGTGAAGTAGCTTCTTTTGTGTTTTATGGGTTGGCTACACTGTGTCCGTGTTTGCACGCCCTGTCTTTTTAAAAGCCCCAGAACAGCCTCTGAAGACGCAATATCGAGCGCGCGTTATTCTTTCTTGGCGTTTTTTTTTTGTTTTGTTTTTTTTGGCGCTCTTCGTGACGCCAGAACGGTGATTCACGTGACATCTTGTCACCGTCCACTGACCAGAGGGAGCTGCGTTGCTCACACTGCTAAGGTCCTATTTTCAAAGGTAGCGCAAACCATTGTCCAAAAAGGAAAGGGAGAATGTCCTCCTCGCCCTCTGCGTCTCCTCTCTTCTTCGCCCTTTTGTGCTCCCCTATTGGACCAGGCCCGACACGTGACCAGTTCTCCCCGATGACCCCTCTGCTTCTTGCTCTGGCGCCTGAAAACGACGCCATTATTGGGCAGAAACACCGCCGCAGGTGCGCGCTGTAGGTGAGCGCAGGCTTCTTATAGCTTTTTGCAGTTTGAAAGACGCCATCGGCTGCAGCCAGATGCCAAGCTTGTTGCACTGTTGGATGCTCGAACAGCATTGTCAAGGGTGACAAGCTTTTTTGCTGTTCCTCGGTCACTACTAAACCCTTTCGCGTATATTCGCCCTTCGAACTCTTTTAGATGAAGCTAAGGCTCGATACTGATGCCTAAGTTAGACAAAAAAAAAAAAAGCGGCGTGGCATTATCGGTCACGCTTTCTCGCACACAATATTTACAGCGAAATCGTTAGTGTTCGCAATTTACTAATTGTTTTGCGAAAATTTTACTGCAACGTTTGAGAAAAATATTTTTTTGCAAGATCTCTGTTTTTTCTCGCTCAGCCCGTAGATTTTACAAAAATTATTTGCCAAAAGTCGTTAAAAACTTACTCTGAGAAAGTCGGAGCTGTTTTTGGCGCTCATGAACAGAGGGTGGTGATGAGATGTGTACGATAAAGAAAGAGACATGTCAAGTAAGTAGCATCGATTGATGAGCGTAATTTACTTAGCAATATGCTGCAAAACTGCCCGTACGCGAACTATAATTTTAAACGCATGTTTGTTCTGTCAACGAGAAAGAGCGTCTTTGATTCGCTACAATAATTGTGTTTTCTTTGTTTCAACTAATTATAAATCTGTGATGAATGGAAATTAAAAACAGTTATTTGCATTTGGAGGCTTCATTACTGGGGGAGGGACCTGCTCGCTGTTCTCGCCCAATTAGTGACGAACGCGGGAGGGTGCGCTCACGAGGTTACCGTTAGCCAATTAACGAAGAAAAAATGTCCATGCTCTCCTGTGAACAAAAGGAGCGTATTTTAGCAATAGGAATACCAGCATGACATCTCACAAACTGAGCACACTGGAAGAGTCTCCAATTAAAGAGCTAGGTCCAATTAATGAGCACGAGCAGCACGCGATGGAACCAAAAAAGATATTTACCCGAGGGGGCAACAGAAGCGCGGGAACGCAGTTCGAAATTTAATAGAATGTACGCTGGGGATATTTAGAAAATAGAAGTGCCTCCGCCGCGTTGTGTGTTCATAATTTGATGTAGCGTCTGATTTTCCAAAATGCGTCTTGTGAACAAACACCACGGTATCCAAAAAGAAAAACGGCAGCTGTAAAGACTTCCTAGGATTGCGTTTAACATGTTCTGCCTCTTGTTCACCTGGTGCGAGCGACGCATCCTACATTTATGAGGTCAAATACAATGCACAAATCATATGTTTTCACGTTGTCAAAACAGGTCCCAACTCCAGAAAGCTGTTCGCGCGTAAGGTGCCGCAATGGGATTTCTAATATACGCCGGCACCAGTGTGCGATTTGTTGCTACAAAACGCGAAATGATAGCTAATGTACCGACTAACCACAAACTATTTTTACTACACATCTTACGTACGAACAGCTGTGTGAATATGCGCCCAGAATTGTCGCATTTCCAAGCAAGTACAAGCAATCGCTTCGACGCACCGCATGCGGGCCGGGCGCGTCTTGCGAGGTCTCGCCCAATAATGGCGACCGGGAGTGACGGGCGAGGAGGAAACGGCGCTGAGAGGAGGAGTTTGCGCTACCTTTGAAAAATAGAGGGACCTTACACACTGCACCGTCTCAAGTGCACTGACAATGGCCGTTAGGGGCACGCACAAAATAGACGCGTGCACGCGTCCCCCGTGTAGCCCGGCCACAATCCGCCCACTTATGCAGGGCGCGAGACGCGTGCATCGCGTTCCCTTTTTGACCGACCCCGTCTCAATAGGGAGTTTTCGAATAGCGTACGCCACGGCCGGACTGGAGGAGCGGCACGCGCGCACTCTCTTACGGCCTGCGCACCCAAGGAGGGAACAATATGGCAGATTCTTGACTGCTCGTTGCAGGGATCGCCGCGTGGGGGGAGCTTCGACCCGACCCTCTTCCCTCTCACTCCTCCTTTCTCTCAGTCGACGCCTCGCTTCTGACCGAGTCAGCCGACCACGCGTGCCGCACGTGTTTTTGATCTGCCGCGGAATATTTCAAGTGCGCGGGCGCCGCTCCTCCCTGCAGCTGTACTGGCGAGGGTTAAGGTCCCTCTATTTTTCAAAGGTAGCGCAAACTCCTCCTCTCAGCGCCGTTTCCTCCTCGCCCGTCACTCCCGGCCGCCATTATTGGGCGAGACTCGCAAGACGCGCCCGGCCCGCATGCGGTGCGTCGAAGCGATTGCTTGTACTTGCTTGGAAATGCGACAATTCTGGGCGCAGATTCACACAGCTGTTCGTACGTAAGATGTGTAGTAAAAATAGTTTGTGGTTAGTCGGTACATTAGCTATCATTTCGCGTTTTGTAAGCAACAAATCGCACACTGGTGCCGGCGTATATTAGAAATCCCATTGCGGCACCTTACGCGCGAACAGCTTTCTGGACTTGGGACCTGTTTTGACAACGTGAAAACCTAGCATTTGTGCATTGTATTTGACTTCATAAATGTAGGATGCGTCGCTCGCACCAGGTGAACAAGAGGCAGAACATGTTAAACGCAGTCTTTACAGCTGCCGTTTTTCTTTTCGGATACCGTGGTGTTTGTTCACAAGACGCATTTTGGAAAATCAGACGCTACATCAAATTATGAACACACAACGCGGCGGAGGCACTTATTTTCTAAATATCCCCAGCGTACATTCTTTTAAATTTCGAACTGCGTTCACGCGCTTCTGTTGCCCCCTCGGGTAAATATCTTTTTTGGTTCCATCGCGTGCTGCTCGTGCTCATTAATTGGACCTAGCTCTTTAATTGGAGACTCTTCCAGTGTGCTCAGTTTGTGAGATGTCATGCTGGTATTCCTATTGCTAAAATACGCTCCTTTGTTCACAGGAGAGCATGGACATTTTTCTTCGTTAGTTGGCTAACGGTAACCTCGTGAGCGCACCCTCCCGCGTTCGTCACTAATTGGGCGAGAACAGCGAGCAGGTCCCTCCCTCAGTAATGAAGCCTCCAAATGCAAATAACGGTTTTTAATTTCCATTGATCACAGATTTATAATTAGTTGAAACAAAGAAAACAATTATTGTAGCGAATCAAAGACGCTCTTTCTCGTTGACAGAACAAACATGCGTTTAAAATTATAGTTTGCGTACGGGCAGTTTTGCAGCATATTGCTAAGTAAATTACGCTCATCAATCGATGCTACTTACTTGCCATGTCTATTTCTTTATCGTACACATCTCATCACCACCCTCTGTTCATGAGCGCTAAGAAAAAAACAGCTCCGACTTTCTCAGAGTAAGTTTTTAACGACTTTTGGCAAATAATTTTTGTAAAATCTACGGGCTGAGCGAGAAAACAGAGATCTTGCAAAAATATTTTTCTCAAACGTTGCAGTAAAATTTTCGCAAAACAATTAGTAAATTGCGAACACTAAGGATTTCGCTGTAAATATTGTGTGCGAGAAAGCGTGGCCGATAATGTCACGCCGCTTTTTTTTTTTTTTTGTCTAACTTAGGCATCAGTATCGAGCCTTAGCTTCAACTAAAAGAGTTCGAAGGGCGAATATACGCGAAAGGTTTTAGTAGTGACCGAGGAACAGCAAAAAGCTTGTCACCCTTGACAATGCTGTTCGAGCATCCAACAGCGCAACAAGTTGGCATCTGGCTGCAGCCGATGGCGTCTTTCAAACTGCAAAAAGCTATAAGAAGCCTGCGCTCACCTACAGCGCGCACCTGCGGCGGTGTTTCTACGCCCAATAATGGCGTCGTTTTCAGGCGCCAGAGCAAGAAGCAGAGGGGTCATCGGGGAGAACTGGTCACGTGTCGGGCCTGGTCCAATAGGGGGAGCACAAAAGGGCGAAGAAGAGAGGAGAGACGCAGAGGGCGAGGAGGACATTCTCCCTTTCCTTTTTGGACAATGGTTTGCGCTACCTTTGAAAAATAGAGGGACCTTAGCGAGGGTTGGGCCGCAGCGCCGCGAACTTTGCGGTGGTGAAAGGTGGGAACTAGACACGAAGCGCAGGCCGTAAGAGAGTGCCGCTCCTCCAGTCCGGCCGTGCGTACGCAAAGCTTTGCGTTTGCCGCAACTGCGCATGTTTCATACGCTAACCTCTTGCGGGCCCCCCGTTTTAAGTGACGGAAATAGCGGGCGACCGCAAGGACCGCAAAGCTTTGCGTACGCTATTCGAAAAACTTCCTAATGTTGCTTTTTTCGTCCGCTAGGCTTTGCGTTCTGGCGCTGCAGTCAGATTAGAAAACTCGACGAGAAATATCTGTTGTGAATTGTGTCCTGCCATGCTTTGCCATGCATTCGCCCACCCGTTCTTCCTCGCCCCACATGATTATCTTGCGCGATGAACTGATTTCGGTGCATTTTGCGAGTTTCCGATTGCGCAAGCGGAAATAACAGTGTAGCCGATAAGTGCGAAATCCAGGTATGCTCAACGCTTAGCGCTCACATTGTACACGTGCTTTATTAATGGGGCCATGACATGGTCACCCAACAATTTGCGGTTTTTGGCGAAAAACGAAGGTAGAGGGTCAAATATGCTTGTACACGTGTGAAAACTTGACTGTAAAAGTTTATTTCAGTCCAAAATAAGCCGGGGAAGTCGTCTGCTGTAAACTCCGCCCACCGCAGGCGACCGCCATTTTGCCATGGCGTGCGTGACGTCGCTAACTGCGAGGAGCAGTGACGTCGTCTGCTACGTTCTACACGTGGTCAGTGTGTTCACTGCGAGGGTTGCTCTGTTGCTGTTTCAACCGCTGCAAGTCATTTAGTTCCAGAGGCAAGTTGAGAAAAGCAGAAATAGCTCGTTTGCACGCGCAGCTGAACATGGAACACGGAATGCAGACCGTACAGACGCTCGCACAGCTATCTACTCGTTACGTCACGGCTAGCGAGCGTGCCAGTGTTGCCCGAGTCTCAGGCCGCTCGCCCATTTATAAAAATATCCAATTATAAATTAACGGCACGACCAAATGCGCTAAAATTTCTCCAGCTTGTCTGTGAACGTACAAGGATCAACCTACATAACACAGGTTATGGTCGAAAATTGGGTGTCATGGCCCCTTTAAGAAATAAGTGTCGACGAGATAGCGCCAGTAAGAATTGTATAGTGAAGGCGAGAACGAAACCAAAGAAAGAGGTGCCGGATTATTTAATTCTTCCAACGGACGAACTCTTTACAGTGAAGACGATGCAGCTCTCCGGAAAAAAGGCCGGCCCGCTCCCACGGTTTCTGAATATTTGCAAGAGAATCGACATTTGGGCTAGTTGGTTGATATGCATGGTATAGCTGTTATTAAGCGCACTTCAACGAAGACAAACGAGAAAGGAACACAAGACAAGCGCTTACTCGCAACTGAAAGATTTATTGAAAAGGGAAGAATTCTTCCCTTTTCAATAAATCTTTCAGTTGCGAGTAAGCGCTTGTCTTGTGTTCCTTTCTCGTTTGTCTTCGTTGAAGTGCGCTTAATAACACTTCCCTTTTCAATAAATCTTTCAGTTGCGAGTAAGCGCTTGTCTTGTGTTCCTTTCTCGTTTGTCTTCGTTGAAGTGCGCTTAATAGGGTCTTTTAGCAACTTACGGAAATACGGTACGCAAATACGGCAAGGCAGTACGGCAGCACTCCTCCTTTCCCGCTCGTTGTGCGTTTGCCGTTCCCCGTTCCAGTGACCGTCGGTCCCCCCGAAAGACTGGTGTCTCGTTAACAATGCGTAGACTGACAGGCAACAATGAAGCTTGACAGCCCCACAGTAATTTTTGGAAAAGCTTTTGTTGTGTCGGGGCGCCTTCGCCGGCAAAAGGTCGACGACTGGGAAAGGAGGAGCGCTACGGTAATACCGTACCGTATTTCCGTAACTTGCTAAAAGACCCTAATAACAGCTATACCATGCATTCTGAATATTTGTTTTTTATTGCGATAACAATTTTATGGACACTCTGTACAGGTTTTCATTGTCGCCGTCATGCTCGGTATAAAGCGCATAAAGCGATAACTATTGTACGCGCATCGTATGCTGTACCCGCGAGTAAAAGCTCGCGAGCGCTAGCGAGGAACACGTCCGAAGCATAGATGAAACAAGCTGCGCATCTCCTTCGCACGGAGGGCGCATGCAATAACATCACGGCGCCTGCGAGGCCTGCCGTCGATTGCTCCTCAACCAGAAAGGAAGCCCTGTCCGAGCTGGACGAATTAGTATGGTGGGAAGCTGGGGTAGGGGAGCTGCGTGACTCGAGCCGCAATTGTGAACTTGGACTATAATATAAGGACGCGGTCTTGAGCGCTATCACGGCAGACATCAGCAAATGTCACTGCTTCGTGCTGTGAATACTGATACGACAAACTGCACGAAAACCGTATTTTTTCCCCCGAGAGCGAACGTATTACCACAGACCAGCGTTTTGTAGTTTCTCGAGATCGGATGAAAGAGAGTTGGCCCAGTGATGTTCCGTCCTGGACAGAATTCCCTTTCCGAGGCCCGAAAATTCCCCATTTCCGGCATTTTTTCCCCGCATACTTCGCCGAAAATCCCCGCATTTCCGCTACATTGAGAAAATGAAGCCTCAATATGAGTCAAAATGCCATTTTTTCCAACTTTGTCACAATATTGTGGCAACGTTTTTGCTTCATACGCTCCCGAAGTATTTTCATCATTTATTATAGGAACCCATGAAACATATAATGTGAGTATATTACTCGCGGAAAAATCTGTGCTTTTTTATAAAATACGCTAAACATGCAGCATATTGCAATTTTTCGCCAAGGCCAAAAATAAAGAAAGGTAAAACTAAAATGAATAAACTATAATTGTCATGAAAGATCAGCGCCTTAAAATTATGGAAAAAATTGTTTCGTAGTAATTCCTCAGAACAGTAATTTTATACAAATTATTTAGCGCGACACAGTTTCACTTCGGTGCCCAAAGTTCGAAGCGCCCTCTAGGCAAGAGAAATTTTTTTTTTTTTGCGAGAAATAACGCCTCAATAACTACTTATCACACTCACATATACCTGGACAATTTTTTTCAGCAGGATCGGAGATGGTCGAAAATTGACTTGGTACACTAGATATAGAATGACCCATATATATATATATATATATATATATATATATATATATATATATATATATATATATATACACACACACAGGGTGTATTTTTTTAAGCAATACAGATTTTTCCTTTAAAAAGTATAATAGTTAGGCACTTGTCGTCTTCGCAGCTCATTTCTAGGCCGAGGCGGAAAGATTTTACCACTAATTATATTATCCAGAAATTGCTAATTAACAAAAATAATTGAATTACCTTTTCAATTATCAATTTTAGGGCAATTGTTTATATGGCGAAGTTGTTCTACGTCACAGCTTATGGCGAGACCAATTTTTAAAAATCGAAAATATCGCGTGTAGTTTGAGAGATCCATCGTCGAATTCCGGCTTGACGCAGCCCGTGGCGCGCCCGGTGCGTCAGTTTCGGTATCTACCGCACCGCGGTCTGGAAATTCGACGATGGATCTCTCAAACTACACGCGATATTTTCAATTTTTAAAAATTGGGCTCGCCATAAACTGTGACGTAGAACAACTTCCCCATATAAACAATTGCCCTAAAATTGATAATTAAAAATTAAATAAATTATTTTTGTTAATTAGCAATTTCTGAGTGATCTAATTAGTGGTAAAATCTTTCCGCTTCGGTCTAGAAATTGGCTGCGAAGGCGACAAGTGCCTAACTATTATAGTTTTTTAAGGAAAAATCTGTATTGCTTAAAAAAACACCCTTATATATATATATATATATATATATATATATATATATATATATATATATATATATATATATATATATATATATAGTGTTCGACGTGTTTCAGGCTCTTCCCATCACTTTCTCTTTCCTGCCCAACTCAAAGCATCGCCTCTGAGATCGGCTTTTAATACTACGAAGGAGCTACCTTAGAGCTCGCTTTAAGCGGTATGCGATGCGGAAGGAATGCTGTACATGCTCATGCACACGGCCACTGCATAAGCAGAAAAGTTTATTATTGTTGTTGTTTTAGATGTGAAGCATCTTATGGCGAAGCTTAATCCGGTGGTGGTGGTGGTGTGCCGCGTGCCCACCCTTACTGCGCATGCGCAAACCCTTTAAAAAAAATAAAAAACCTCCTCTCCCCCTCTCTCTCTAGGCATCCCTCCCCGCGGCAACCACACCCTCACTGCGCATGCGCCTCCCCTCCTCTCTCCCCTTTACATCCCCCCCTCTCTCCTCTAGGCATCCCCTGCCCGCGGCGTCTACACTCCCACTGCGCATGCGCGTCCCCCCCTCTCTCTCCTCTCCTACGCTCCCCCCCCTCTCTCCTCTACGCATCCCTGCCCACGGCGTTCACACTCCCCACTGCGCATGCGTGTCACCCCCTCTCTCGCCTCGCGACGCCGACGCAGGCAGCGTCTTCTAGCGAGTTTCTTGGTTGAAAAAACCGACTGCTCGCGCTGCACAACCGTTCACTGGCCACCCCGTATATATGGCAATGGATCTCGACCACCAAGGTGGTGCCGGTGGGAGATTTCTCCTGTGCGTTGTTGAACAATAAAAATTCGCAGCGCGCGCGTTAACTAAAAGCGGAGTGCGGGTCTCTGTGTCCAGTCGGAGTCTTCTGTCTCTCATTGCCCGTTAGCAGCGATTGGCATGTTCCAGTAGGAAACACTGCTCCATCACTGCCTGCTTTGCGCTGCCCCAGTTTTCTCTCCTGCGCAACGCTGCGATGAGCGCCAGCGTCAACGCCGCCGCCAGTGTAAGCGTTAGCGCCCGCTGCTTCGCATCTACACATGGTTCCCTTTAGCGGGAGATGGTGTAATTTTTTTTGTTACTGAGTGACGTGGCGTACATTAATGCGCCTAGCAGACGCTCTGTATCTATATGCACCACATTTTGTACAAAAAGCACGTCAACTTTTCAATAATGGTGACTAAATATTGTGAAATAAAACAAGCTTTTGTGGTGGTATTTAACATTTTATTGACTTGATTAGGAACGGTTCCGGAGACTACCGTAAAGAAAAAAATAAATAAATGTGAAGTGACTAGAATATAGACCAGAGCACGCCTATCTCGCACCCAGGCGCCTAGGCTCCCGGCGGCATACTCTCGCACCCAGACGCCATGTTTGTATTGAACTGCCAAGGCGTGTATCTGTTACATGGTAAGCGGCGTGTCCGGGACCTTAAAATACGAGAAAGCGCCTATTCAGGCCGCTCCCGCTAACAAGAAGTCGTCTGGGCACCACTGCGCTGTCTTTGGATGCGAAAACAATCAGCGCAAGAGGAAGATATCACTCAGCACTGTCTGTGAAGATGACAACACAACATGGGAATCGTGCCGGTGCGGTGTTTTCAGATTGCACAGATTTCCATCCGCAACGAAAAACGACAAGCTCCGCCGCCAGTGGATAATTGCAATCAACAGGAAAAACTACGAGCCCAGTAAAAGTGTACGAGTAAGTACACTTACTGCGTGTATTCAAGCGTGACGCCAGCTATTTCGCTTTACAGCAGTAATTTGCGTGCAGTATGCCTGTAGTATGCGGCACCAAATCATTTCCGTACTCTTTCGCAGGCCGCATGCCAATAATAGGAGATATTAGGACTCACGCGTGCACGCACACTGCGCACGTTTAGTACAAATGTAACGGCGTACTGTCGCGATGCAAAGAAACGTGAACAACGGAAAGCGTGGCTTTCGACTCGGTCGAACTGCGACATGCCTTGACTGTCGCTAGGCGAATCTGTGCTTTCAGCCGGCGTAGCACTACATCTTGCGCTGGCTGGCACTTTCGCACCGCGTGTGTGGGTTCCGAGTGCCAGGCATGACTGGCAAATGATATACATACGCGCTGCATGAGCGCAAGCCGGAGCGGGATTCTAGCGCTACGGTGACACCGGCTGAACGCACAAGTTTTGCTTAGCGACAGTCAAGGCATGTCGCAGTTCGACCGAGTCGAAAGCCACGCTTTCCGCTCTTCACGTTTCTTTGCATCGCGATAGTACGTACCTGATAAAGTTGCTTCCGCAGTCGGCAATGCACGTTCTGTAGACATTCCGGACCGTCGAGGAAGGTCTTCTCAACGTTTCACAAGAAAACAGCACAAATTTCCAGTCGAGGAAAAGCGCGAGACATGCTTACAGCCATACTCGGGCTGGGACGTTTCGCGTTTGAACTGCGGAGCGTCTGCTAGCCTGGCAGTTCCAGGTGTTGCTTCGCCGCGCATGCTACAGATGGCGCGACGTGCTGCCTATTATGGCGGCACACACTGAACTCGCTGTGTTCTGGTGTATATATTGACAGGGTCTTTAAAATCCAGTCCATAGAGTTAATATACTGACTCTAGAGGAAAAGCTCCCCATAGGGCCCATGCATTAAAACCTATAACCGCTCGGGTGCCGCCATGATGGAACGATACTCGGCTTTCGGGTGACGTTCACTCGCACTCGCCACTGGATGCTGCAATAACCCCTGGCATCTCTTTCTCTTTCAAAGCTCTCTATGGCAGCGCTGTAAGAGACTGTCACACAAAGTGGAGATGTTGGCTCGTGGCAACAAAAAACACGTACGACGAGCCACTCGCCCGATGCGCAAGCAAGCCGGCGCAATCGGCCGCAGCTGCGCGGCAACGCTCTGAAATGTTGAGAGAGAGAATAAAACATTTATTTCATGTTCTTCGCGAGAAGATCGGTGAGTGGGATCCTTAGTCCGGGATCCCATTGGCGCGGGCCGCTGTCCTCGCACGTTTCACGAGGGCCTCTTGGGTCTTCGGATCCGAGCTGGACAGAGCTGCCTCCCACCCTATAATGTTGTGTTGTGTCCTGGGTTGCATAGGTGGGTTGTGTGGGCATTCCCATACCATGTGGTACAGGGTGGCTGTTTTATTGGCGCAGAACCCTGCACTGTGATGCGTATGTGTCGGGATCTATCTTGGACAATATGTATGGGTTGGGGTAGGACAAGGTCTGCAGGCGACGCCACGCTACCTGAGATTCCTTGCTGAGGTTTGGCCCCGGGGGCGGAAGTTTCCGTCTTTCAAGTCTTTGGTGTTCCAGAATATCTGTGTATGTTAGGAGCGGGTCCATACGCATAGCCGAGGGTGGGTGCGATATGCCGGGGTCGGAGGTCCGGAAGAGTAATTCTCGGGCCGAGGCATGGGCGAGCTTATTGCCTCTAACTCCGCAGTGGCGGGGTATCCATATCAACTGTTTCCATTCACCCTCTGAGCGTGGGGACGATAGCTGTGTTAGGATTCGGTGCGCAATGGGGCCAATGTAGCCTTTACAGAAATTTCGGTAGGCTGCTTTTGAGTCTGTGAGAACGAAGGTGGACCCGGGGTTGACACGATACAAGGACGGTGGCGCCATCTAGTAAATAAACCGGCAAGCGCTTCTTTCCGCTTGCAGTAAATTGCATAAATAGCCATTGTATCTGTTCTAACCCAGTTAAAAAAACAATTGGAACCAATTGGGAAATTTCCACTTGGTTCAATTGGTTCCATTTGTGAATTAGTACACAATTGGGCCATTTGGACCAATTGGTTGTATGCCAATTGGGTCGCAGCACATAACCAATTGGGCCAATCGGCTGTATTCTAATTGGGCCAGTTGGTTGTATTCCAATTGGACCAATCGATTGTATTCCATTTGGGCCAGTTGGGTGTATTCCAATTGGACCAATCGGTTGTATTCCAATTGGGTCAAATGGTGCAGTCAGTACATGACCATTTGAGCCAATTGGTTGTAGTCCAATAGGTTCTGCTGGTCCAGCGAAATGCACACAGCGAAGGCAGAATGGTGGGGGAAACTCAGAATTTATTCGAACACTTGCAGCAGGTGTTGTTATAACTGGAAAATATCCTTAGATGAGCAATGTGCTTGCGCGTATCCTTGTACATCACCTGAAATAAATTAAGGCAATAATGACTCATCAAACGTGCGCAATTACATGAACCCATTAGCGTCTAGCAGTACAACGTTATAACACCACCATTTAGCCCAGTCTGACAAGCACTCGCACAGTTTATGCTTTAGGAAAACTATAACAATTATTAACGTTCGCCGTCGCGGCGGCCCTTCATTTACGGTGTTTGGCAAGCTAACCCGCAAGAAACGGGTTCGATCTTGTGTGCAGCGGTCGCATTTCAGCGCAGGCGAAATTTTCATTCAATACTACTATGACAACACGTCCAGTGAATTCACTTGCACATAATCGCTAGCGCTTGCTGCAAAGACGCATGTGCGCCATAAAGCACAAGCATTACACAAAGGATGCTTACACAAACCGGCATGTACTTCGCGCATTTCATCGCATACCGCAGCGACGTACAATGATATAACGCATATGATAAAGCCACTCGGGAAAAACGTTCGCTTATATTTGAAATATGTAAGTTGAATACTTACATGGAAGGATCAGAGCTGAGGAAACCGCGGTGACCCTCGATCGACGCTACACGACGCGATCACCGCATGGTACGACAAACACAGCACCAAAAACCGCTCGAACATGCTCATCTTGACTTGTAACACTTTCCACAGATAAAAGCTACTAAAAATAAATGTCTCATCTTAATGTCAGCAATGTTTTTCAAGCAAACACGCTGCACTGTGGAGCATGCCGCAGGCACACGGAAAGAGCTAGCGCACCATGACTAGCCGCTATGTGCGAATCTAATGTGCGGTCAATAATATTTGACCGCCGTCTGTAATGCTGTTACCTGTAAATAAAAAAATGCAGCTTACTTTTTAATGTATTATTCATATTATAAAGCACGTTATTATTTTGCATTTGTATCGGAAAACGTAAAGAAAAGATACGAGACTAAACCTACTCAGATGCGACTATTGCTGTTGTCAACAAAAATGCCGCACTACGGTTACGGTGTTCGTCGTGGCGGCGCAAAGTTCGCTGCACTCCAATCGGGGCAGATAATTACGAATGTTGATAAGAAAAGCCCCCTTCTCGCAGGGAAGTAACCGTATATGCTTTAAATATTAGCTAGTTGCTCAACAGCCCACTATGACCAAACGGCCAGTATATTTCGTGTCGGTCGTGCGCAGATCTACTGGAAACGTCGAATAAAAGTTCGCTTTCTCCCCGCGATATTTTTTTTGCGGTCCATTCATACGGGTCACTTTATATCATGGCTATGAAATGCGCATCTTTTCTTCACATCATTAAAATCAATGCAACCAATTGGTGCTATTTTTCAACACTTCGCAAGCAAACGAAGTCGAAGCGCTCGATAGCTCAAATTCGTTGATCAAATTGTGCACACAAATTTCCAATGGAACCGCCTGGCGCAACTGAAGACGAGTGTTGCCATTAGGCAATCCCAGTTGATCCAAATGGCCCAGTTGGGAATTTCATTTGGCCCAATTGGAAGTGAGCTTCCAATTGAGAGCTTCCAATTGTTTCAAGTGATACCATTTGGTAATTTCAGTTGTTCCAAATGGTCCAGTTAGAGATCCCATTTGGCCCAATTGGAAGTTGGTGCGTCCTCTTGAACCATTTGAAAATTCCAAATGGTCCTGTTGGGGATATCACTAGCCCAATTGGAAATCACTATTACCATTTGAACCCATTGATATTTCCAAATGGTTCCAATGGTTTTTTTTAACTGGGAAATGTAGTTGATATAACGATCAAACAATTTCTGTTCGTTTATAATACGCGAAAACGCTTGTTTACTATTTTTATTGCGAGAACTGGAGTGTTTTCAAACGCCATATTTAGCTCTTCTGTAAATTACTGTAATGGCAACAATGACAACGTTCCAAGATGTCGCTGCTCGCGTGGTTATAGCTTTAGCGGCCCAGCTTTTCCTCTAGAGTCTGTTATATTAATCCTATGACCCAGTCAATATATATTGACTGGGTTTTTAAAGACTATGGTCTTTAAAAACGAACCTTAGAGGCTTGTGGTTTGGCGCGCTACATGCGCCAGAAACGATTGCGACATGCGAAAGCCTCATGTCCACAGTCTTTTGATCGTTATATAAAAAAAAATAAATCGCCGCCCCTCAAAAATTCCCTGCAATATCGCGATGATTCCCTTTTTTCCCTTTCGTCCAAAATGACTGTCGAAAAATTCCCTGAAAAAGGGAAAATTCCCTGCACGGAACATCACTGAGTTGGCCGCAAGCATTAGTTCGTTATAACATTACAACGTCGTTATC
>JALIZH010021410.1:0-59650 GCA_030522465.1 Rhipicephalus appendiculatus | reverse complement strand
AATGAATGATTTCATTCAACAAGAATGCGCGTGTGAAACCGTTCAATATCAGGAAAAGCACTAAATCATGTCACTCCCAAAAAAGCAAATTCAGAATTCGGCGGCTTTTTTTTTTATGAACCTTTACCAACATGTCCATTCGGCAATTCTCCTAGACATAATTTGACAACCTGCATCGCGTACGCTCGAAGACCTGCGTAGGTTGTGCATAGTAATTATTTCTCAGAATTGTCCTCGCTTTCACCGAATACGAGATGACGAACGTCATATAGATACTACATGAATGGACCCTAACGTACAAATGCGCTTGCAAATATATAATCGAAACATAGGAATAACGAACCATATTTGAGTTGGAGATAGCAACAAGCGTTCCAGAAACACACGGACTCGATTCATCACGCGTTGTGTGCAACCGCGGCCTGTCAAGTCGACCGACCGCGCATTTGGATTTGCGTGAAGCACGTGAAGTCCCAAATCGATGCGAACGATCGAGCATTGTTTGGTCGCCGCGCGTTGAAGGCCCTTCGGTACGCGATCGAAGCGAACCATGAGTGATAAATGGGTGAGAATGCGGCGGTTGCGAATTGAATAGGCATCGTCTCGGCGACAATCGTTAGGGAAGCCAGGCATGTCATCTATAAAAGGCCTCGTGCGCATCGATGTTCCTCATTTACGGTCATTCCTGGAAATTTGCACGCCATGATAATGAAATGCTATGGTTATTTAAACGAAAACAAACTACTAGTTGCAAGTAGAGGCAAAGCGATGGAGCTGCCACCTCGACCACTCTCTTCAATGCACATACGCGTTAGTTGTTGACACTTCGAAGCAGAGATGACAATGTTACTTATAAAAAGTAATTAAATTACATTACTCATTACTTTTCTAATATTTTATGAAAAGCAATTAGGTTACATGCCAAATTGTTACTGGCTGAAAGTAATGTCATTACATTACTATTACTTATGAAAATTCATTAAATTACTTTTAAATCGCTTCAAGAAAACTTCATCATCCATGCACTAATTCATGTACATTCTTTACAGCGCATACACATTGAAATCTCGGAGCTCTTTTTCCAACTTCCCGCACTTGAGGTATGGTACTCGACTTAAATTGTCTTTGTGATTTTTCTTTCCGTTTTTGAATAAGTATTTATGCTGTAGGGAAAGCCGACGTGCTATACTTCAGGCCACAGTAATTGGGAAAGCAATCAATAATTTTCTGGAAATTACTCGCATGAAGTAATTCCTGATATTACAAATTTATCAGTCCACAAAAGTAACTCATTATACTACGCGCTACAGCAAAAAGTAATTTAATTGCTGGAATTTCATTGCTGTAATTGCACTACTGCGAGTCTGCTTCACAGTAACACAATAAGGGCGTCATTGTCTCGAATATCGCGCACTTTCCTTTTCATTGTTTTTTGGATCACAGTGATCAACGACGTTGGACAACCCGTTCAGCCGAAAACGTGGGAGGTCAATTGTTAAGGTGACACTAAAAAGAAGACTTTTTTCGTATCAGTAAACTGCAATTTCACAATACCGAACGCACGACTTTTACCGCGGGAAGACGCTTGGTAAGCGAGAAAACGCGCAAGAGGAAAGTATAGGTGGAAGAAAATACACCCAGCGTATGCCACTATCCAACGTATGCCACTATAGATCCGCTTTGCCTACCGGGCCTCCCAGCAAACACAAAATATCACTGCATATCCAACTGTCCACCCATCCACCAACTCTCCCAACATCCCCCCCAACACACCCATCAAAGGTCCCACGCTGCCCATCACTGTTACCGGCAAGCCCACCACAATTCCCATCATACCCAGCAAAATTTCCAGCATTTCCACCATAACTTTTTTCAGGGCAAAGGTTGAATTTTCAATAGACACAACCAGACATGAATAAATATGTGTGCTCACTGTAAATCTTTGTTGGTCAATATTTGGAACGGCGTGCAGCATTCAAGGTCACACACAGAATTGAGAACGGGCAGCCCGAGTCATTAATACCGCTAATTAATACCGCTAAATATCACGCGTACATTCTATTAAGAGGTGTGCGTGGGCTGATGCGCATGGCGATGCATCGTGATATACGTGTGTGCCTTGTGTCATTAAAAAAATTTTTGATTACACAAAACAGATGCCCGCTCCTGAGCACCGAATTATCAGTCGACGTAATAGTGGTTTGAAACCGTCTGCGCTTATATACATCCACAAAGATTTCTTAAAAAGTTAGATAAAGTGGCTAAATTTGCAACGCTTTGATTCATCCTAAGAACTAAGGGGCATCCGCGTGAATATTCTCAAGGCTTAATAATGCACTTCAGAGCATTCAATCCGGCATTTTCGACAAAAGGTGACATTCTTCTAGATACTAGCGAATGCAAAAGCGTGTCGCACAATCGTTAAAAAATGTTTTGCTGTAGGGCATTGCCCATACGGTATGAGGCCGGGCCAGTCGGTGTTCCATCTTGTTACGTAATGGCACCGCAGCTTTTTCACGAGCTCCGCAGTATACCGCAGGCGACACCAGCCGCTTCACTCAGCGAGACGCCACTCTATAGGTACGATTGATTTTATCGATCTTGAGTCAGGGGAAGTCCACTTGCCGAGTCATTCAGCCAGCGCCAAGCCTAGCGACAGTGTCATTTGCATTCACATGTGGCATCCCAGTGTGTACTGTTCTGGGCTCCATCGATTTCCAGAACAGAGTCGCCAGATGTCACCGGTTTAACAAGCAAATGATAAGGCCTAAATGAAGCCCCAAAAAACCGGCGCGACTTTTGCGAAGGAGCCCGAAATAAGTGGCCGTTTAACAAATTTTATCATTCTCGAAAATGTATTTTAGTATAACAAATAAGTCACTGAAATACAAACGCAAAGTGAAAGAATAACTTTAACCATTTTCTAAAAGAAAAATATGTGCAACTATGAATGAAAGCACGTGTTCACTTTTTAACAAAGTCCCCAGCGTAGTCTCCACTCTGTTCATTGCGCATTCGCCAGTACAAAAACAAAGTCAATTGTTGCCTGCCCCAATGCTTATTTGACTTCATCGCTCAACTACGCAATGTAATAGACAAAAATTAAATTAGGGAATCACTATTTTGCTAACAGTGAGTTCTACGGGCAATAAATTAACTATACTTGCTGGAAAAACGGTAATAAGCTGACAAAAATACGAAAAGCGACAAGAAATTTGTACAACCGACTCGGTAAAAAAAGAAGCCTAAATTTACTTAATATAAGCAGAACTGGCAACCCTGTTTCAGAACATTGTCAATTTCTGTAATCACAGCCTCTCCAGCCAACCATAGAGGACGTAGCAGGCTCTTCGGCCAATCAGAGTTGGTGAACTTCAGAATAACCAGGATAATGAACTAGTGCAGTGCGACATGGCGTTCGTAAAGGTGAGTTTTTAGCCTGTCCGCAACATGATGGGGACAACGTTCACGCAACGTTAGGTTAGCCATTTGGTTGCCCATTAGTAGCTTTGAAATGGCCCGATGAGCATCACATTGAGGTCAATTGAAGCTGTTCACAATGCTGGCAGTAAATCAACATGGCGGCCTCGATAACATAAGTGTAGTATATCATGTGACGTCTCGCCCACCGTGTTGCGCTCTTTCACAGCTTCTGCCTCACAGCTTACCAGGTTAAATTTGACTGTCAACAATGTGGCCCTCTTTCTTGAGCCATTGGTCAGTGTTCTATGATGACGAACTCTTGCATTCTTACAAGTGCGGAGTACTTTAGGGTACCCGGCCTGTCGTAAGCTTTCGTGTGTTGTCATCGCATGCTGTCGTAGCTTGGCGTAACGCAGGCAAAACCACGAATAGCATAATTATTTGTAGCATATTGAGCGCGCGCTCGCGCCACGGAGAAGTTTTCTTCCTCTTGTTCTTCGAGCACCTTGATGATGATAAGCGCGGAGCACTTAAGGGGCTCGGGCTGTCGTATGCTGTCGTCGCTTGGCGTAACGCAGGCAAAACCACGTATAAAAATTTAAAAAAGAGAAAGAAAGCGAGAAATAAAATGAGACAGAAAGGGAGAAAATAGCAAGAAAACTAGAAAGAGAAAGAAAGGGAAAATAATATATATAAAGAGAGAGGAAGAAATAAACAGATCTGTTGCGGCTGGTGACGTTACACCGGCTTCATATATAATGGTTGTTCAGCAGAGAATAAAAGCTCATTACTGGTTGTTCAAGCAGTGTCTCGGTTACATCAGAAATAAAGACAGAAAATAAAGACAGAAAATAAAGACAGAAAAGACGTAAAAAAGAAAAAAAGATAGAAAGAGAGCAGGAAAGAAAGAGAAAACCGAAAAGAAACAAAGAAGCCTGCCCAGCTTCGCATTTCCTTCAGGCTTGGCACCACTAGGGTCGAAACTGCCTTATTTTTTTTTGTATTTTCTTTTAGTGGCAGATTCAGTATATATATGAAATAAATTTCTTTTTGTGTAAATATATTTCTTATTCACTTCATTTTCTGTTACTATAGACTGAAATTTTCACTAATTTCTATCTGCAATGCCTTTGCTCCTGAGGGAGCGAAATATACAAAACATTTTTACATGGGAAAGCTGCCAAATAAAACGACAGAAATAAAGGTGATGAAGAGATTGCTTGTTAATATATCAGAAAAGTTGAGCATCTAATAAAAAGGAGATTAAGCAACAAAACAAAAAGAAGAAAGTCATAAGGAAACGTAAAAAGAAAGAAAGAAAGAAAGAAAGAAAGAAAGAAAGAAAGAAAGAAAGAAAGAAAGAAAGAAAGAAAGAAAGAAAGAAAGAAAGAAAGAAAGAAAGAAAGAAAGAAAGAAAGAAAGAAAGAAAGAAAGAAAGAAAGAAAGAAAGAAAGAAAGAATGTGGGTGCAAAGGAGAAAAGGTTGAAGTGATGACGGCCGCTTTAGATTTTTAGAGTAAAAGGAGAACAAAAGGAGAATACCGGTGTTTGTATCTTTTAACATGTTAGCCGAAGCTATGAATGATAATTTCATGATAACTACCTGTTAACATACATTCATACAATACACATTACGCCAATATGCATATACTCTACATACTACCTACAAAATGCACAGTGTACACAGACGCAATGCTTTATGGGCTTACTATGCAGGTCACATATGTAGGTTATATACAGGAGGTATGCATCTATATTAAGTACATATGTGCGGTATGCATTCCTCACACACACTACATAGACATAGAATATACACCGTACACTACCACGCATTCACTAAACAGTCTACGTACAAAGCTGTGCTTTATTCACGGAGAATATGCATTTGTATGGTTCCTTCCATAGGCGTTCACCGGAAATAGCCGCAGGAAATGTTCGTCCAAAGTGACGCGATATTCATCAACGAACTTGGTGACTCGCTCAACTCGAGTGCACTGCATATCGTCAGTGCTACATCGTAACTTCCAAGAACACCCTTCGCCGCTTCCTCCTAATGACTGTCCGCTGGTGGGACGCGCTCTATATGCCGTACGCTACGAACTGCAGTTCCTAGGATACGGGCTACTAGTATACGATGAAATGCACGACGTCATTATGTAATTTTCCGCAGTGCTGTGCGTCATCCAGTGGCAATCATGCACCTCGCTCTCTCTAATATATTACAGCAGCTCGCCCAACTAATACTCTTAATTCGACCCCTGAATCTCTGAAACGTTCTTCAATCTCGCCTACGCACATAAATGTAAGCCATGCTCAACACATTCTTTGCTTCCCGGAATTACCCAGACCAGGATAATCTTCAATAAAACAGGAACCTATACTGCTCTACTGAAATAATACTGAGAAAGTTGATCAAGAGGACGATTGCTTAGGAACTGAGCATTGTTCGCAAATAATGTTGCTTACAAGTCCGCATCACATGCCTGTAGACAAAAAAAAAAAACAGATTTAAAGTCAGATATTGAGCAACCTAAATCGAAGAATGGTGCGATGACATTTGTAAGAAAATGCCTGCGAGCACCCCGTCCACCCACTCCATGCCCCGGAATAGATCTTCTTACGACGACCGAGGTAATCTCGACCACAGCATTTTTTCTTGTAGAATTTAACTACCGTATTTGCACGCAAACTACCACCAGTATATCTACTGTCGGCTCGTGTTCGCTGAATGATGGTTAATGCTGGTAGAATCGCGGCCAGGCTTCACTGATGTCAGCTAAAGATAGGTTAGTACTGCTAACATTGGCTAACTTATGCCTAATTATGAATGATTTTGGCTTGCTGTTAGCAAATGTTTGCTATCTGATGTCATAACAGCAACACTTGTTAATAAATATCGGTCCTATCATCTGGTCATCTGGCGTATGTTTATTTCGAGGAGGCCTGCTTCATGATACAACAAAGAGAAGAAAACAATATATATATATATATATATATATATATATATATATATATATATATATATATATATATATATATATATATATATATATATTGTTACGTAATGGGCTGTGACAGACTCCACTTTTTCAAGCCATCATGTCGAACACTGCGGAGGTGGTACCGCTTGAGCACGGTATGTCACAATTGCGTAGTTCAATAAATCAAGTGCCTTTCTCTTAAGCAACGCAGCGAGCTAATAAAAGGCTTCTCGTGGCTGAGATGCATAAACCAGACGTAATGCTATAGTCATAGCTACGTCGCAGATGTACGTTCCCGTGCACCCAAGCTTATTTATTACTCCAGTAGTCGTGCATCCAGCGTAATCTCCATTGATGCAGATGACTTCCGCGAGCCCCGCTTTCAAACAGCCTTCTATATAAGCGGTCCCTACATTTGCCTGTGCGCATTAGTACGGGCTTCCGAAAGGCGTCCCGTACGTCTTGTTACTACTGCGTCGTGTGTACGGTCGCGGTGCAGTGACCTGTGAATTGCGGGGAGCTTCTTAGGCCTAATCCCAGCTAGGGACACAGAAAACAAGGGCTAATTCCGTTCGCTTTGCGGACGGCTCTGAAAGGACCGCCGTTAGACGTCTGTGCGACGACTTGCAGCATGTATTTACGTCTGCTAGCAGACGAAGCACTCCCCTGCAGATTGCCGAAGGGATTTGTTGGCTAGCGGAAGGGATTTGGACGAAACCAGTGGCGTCGGCCCTAATGGTCTTGCGTAGGACATGCGTGTTTATCTTCCTAGCGCCTACTACGGGTGCCGGGCAGATTAATACAACTGCGCAAGCGCACGCTATCCGCTCTACAGTACCGCGTAGCCGTATCGAAGCTAGCGTCCACGGCGACAAATTTATATTTTGTGTAGAACACCTCCGCAGCCATTACAGCAATTAATAATAATAATAATAATAATAATAATAATAATAATAATAATAATAATAATAATAATAATAATACAGACGAACCCACTTATAACAATACCAGTTTTAACAATATATCGGTTATAACAATGACGTGCTGCTGCACCGTGAACTTTTGTATGTTTTCTATGGAGAAATAACCCGCTTACAGCAATGTCCGCATGCCGCATTATCGGTTATAACAATGAATTCTGGCTATTGGGTGTCCCTGATGAAAGGTAATGGAACGCGAAATCCTTGAAAAGAAAGATGAAAGCGAGAAATTCAAACCTTCGCACACAACCCCAATGTCCCCCCAGCGCCCCTTCGGATTTACATTATGTTTCACCGCATAGCACTATGGCATTGTGGCGAAGCGGAGTTTTGAAATCCGCTACGGCGCGGCAGCGGTGGTCGCCTATGTTAATGCACTTTTGGACATGCAATTTGAGTAAAAATATGGAGGAGTTTCAGCGTCCGAAACTTCAGAGATTGTCATACGTTGGCTCTATGTCGCTTGGGGCGGTCCCGAGAAAGCGTTCGAATTTTCAAGCATATTCGAAAAATCGGCAGCTTTGTCATCTTTATCACTGATGTATGCTGGGCATATCCCATCCGATATTTTTTCTCATAACAACCTGCCGTCCCACTATTTTTGCTTTTTTTCGTGCAACCCCTTTAGAGCAATTATCGGTTATAAGAATAAAATTTTCGAGGACATTGAGTATAGTTATAAGTGGGTTTGACTGTAATAATAATACTTTTTGGAGTTTTACGCGCAGACACGCCTGAGTGCACAAGTCTCAAACTCACCTCAGCTAGCGGGCCGCAGTCGCAATTTAGTCCAAGAAGGGCCGGGATAGTGAATATGCCGGGATAGTGAAGCGAGGAGGGGGGTGGGGGGGTGGGTGAGAGTGTGAACAAAATGTTACCTAAGGTTGAATTTGAACGAACTCCGTTGCCACATTCCATATACACCATTTTCCGGACGCGCTCAAGCGCCGCCATCTTGGACTGATAACGTTGCACTTTTGTATTCGTATCAAATAAACAAACAGTGCTACGGTGAACTCGGACGCACGAAAACACTTGGGCCGGTACACTCAACGTTTCATGACCATGATCATTTCATATTATGACATAGAAAACCTGCAAAACGATCGCTTATCAGTCCAAGATGGCGGCGCCCATGAGTCGGAAATAAAATCGTGTATAGGGGTCATTTCGGAAGGGGATTTAACGTCAGGTTTCTAACTGAAATCTGAACGCCAATTCCGAAATATCGAGTTTTCATTCCGCGATGACGCTTCAACTCGTAGTGACCGCTTGGGGTGCCTCACTAAAATGAATGCTTGAGACCAGTCACGCGTCTCTCGAGTTTACACGAGCACAGTGCTATTAATTGCAATAAGCAAGAAAATAATGCGAGTATCATTTTGCAAAGTCACAAAGCTTTATTCCGTGTGAATCCGCGGGCCGCTAGTGATAAGCAGGGGCCCGCGGGCCACGTAAACACGCGGCCTGCGGGCCACGTATCTGAGACCCCTGCCTTAGTGGAAGGTGCCGAAATTTTCCACCTGGCGTTCTTTGAACACGCAACTAAATTTGAGTACACGGGCCTCTAGCGTTTCGTCGACATCGAAATGCCAAGGCCGGCATTGAACCCACGACTTTCGGGCGCCGCAGCCAAGCGCTACAACCACTGGGCCGCAGCGTTCTCTTACTTATTTTGAAATCAACGTATTGTCATCACTAGAGGCCGGATTTTTAGGCACTAAAAAACCGCGTTTTAGGCGCCAAAAATAGGCAGGTAAAACACTGTTTTAGGCCTCCAAAATCTTAAATATAGGCACAATAAATTTTTGCATAAATTCAAATAATTTCAAACAGAGACGTGTGCGACCTGTACCTACGACAGGAAGCAAGAAAATGTTATCGTTTATGATAGCAGAAAGGCGCCAACGGTTGAACACAGCCATGCATATCCCGCAGAGTTCGCAGATACGGGCTTTCCTTTTTTTTTTTTTTTTGTCTAGCATGGCCGGTCAAATGTCCACCGTCAAATGAACACACTCCTGCGTATCTTTCTTTTTGGCAAGGCTGACAAGGGCAGTGCAGGAAGAGAGAGCCAGACCGCGGAGGGATGCCTCGCATTATAGCTGGGTCTAATCGCGTTGGGTCATTTTTTTCTCCTGTCGGTGAACACCTTAAAGGGGTACTGACACAAAATTTCGCGGCCGAGATAGCCTGCTGGATCGATTCCCGTGTACATGCGTGTACCATCTGCAAAATATCGACAGCGAATAAAGCTTAAGGTATTTTATATGAATTTTGAAGTTCGCGTGCGCGATGCAGCAGTCTAGGCCGCACCTGGCGGCATTGACACCCTCGGAGGTGACCCGAGGTGACCCCCCCTACGCAGCGGGTACAACTGGTTATGATGACGTCGTAGCCGCCATTTCTGTTTTGGCGCGCTCGCCACTGCGCTGTTGGTGACTGCTCGGCGGCTGCTCGCGAGCGTGTGGCCGCAGCCAAGAGGAGGCGCTGCCGCGGCGCACGCGTTGAAAGTTTTGTGTTTGGCGACACTACAGCTTTCCCTATGCTGCCTGGGCTGCAGTGACAGGCCACAATGCCGAAATCCTTCTGCGCTGTTTCCTTCTGCCCGTCGAAGTCGGGATCAGGCGTATCGCTGCATACGTTTCCGCGCGAACCTCGGCGGCAGAAGTGGATCGAGTTCGTGTGCGCTTGTGGACGTCAGGAGTATCAGGACTGGTCCCCCGTGCAGAACAGTCGCGTTTGCGGGCTCCATTTCGAGGCGCATTGCTTTACCACACAGGCGCCGGACTTGGTGTACATGGGTCTTCCGACTCCACCCTGTGCATCGCTCACGTCTGGTGCTGTGGTGTTACCTAGCTTTTTTTCGGCACCAACAACTTGAAGGGCATCACAATGTTATCAAGTGATTCAATCGGATATTGAACGTAGAAAAAGCGAACGTACTTTGGCTAAATGAATTGCCCTGCAGAACATTTGTGCACGAATGTGTCGGGTCTTACCATAGTACATTGCCGACGCGAGGTTCATCGTGGTCGTCGTCGCTGGTATCGCTGCCGCTTCCCGACGAAGCACTCCTCGCGAGCGGGTCAAACCTGAAGTGATTCGCTACGTCTAAAATTCCTTCCATCCCCGCCGCAAGAAAATCGTCGCCATCAGACGACGACAGCGAGGACGATAAAGGCGACGACATCACGCAGCATGTGTGACAAGCGAATGCAAGCAGACGATGCAGACCGCGCGTAAGTGCGTCACTGTTCTGTGTGCTCACGTGACCAAGCGTTTCACTCGCTAGGTGGTGATTGCCCCCCGGCGGCTTGTCGTTTTTGGAGCTCTGTCAAACCGAAACTGAGGCTGTGTCGGTAATGAGGAGCTTGTAATTAATTATCTGTCGCGCGCTGCAGCAAACGATGTGCCGTGTTATGACTAACAGGCCCCCAGCAACACATTGCAGCAAAAAAACGCGGGGCGAAAATTTTTGTGTCAGGACTCCTTTAAAGGGTCCCTCACCAGGTTTGAGCATTTCGAGCTGACAAGTGTTATTAATGCATGCACTGGGCGCTCACGATCACGTCTGCCAAGATTTGCAATGACACGCGTCGCGGAAAGAAGTGAAATTTCACAATGAAGTGAAATTTCACACCGGCTCCGATACCGAAGAGAGCAGGAAAGGAATTAGGCTTGCGATGGCTACACGGGGCGATTGCAAGGGTTTCAAGTCTGCCTCTTCGTATCATGGTCGTGGCTCGTAACCAACCAATTTGAAAAATTATCGTGGTACACTGTTCTTCAGTGGGCACGCAACAGCTTCCAGTGTCAAAGTACAATTTCTTCTGTGACCTGGTGAGGGGCCCTTTAAGAAGTAAATTACAAACAAAACAAAAGCCGCGTGCACATCACATTTTTTCTTTCTCTTGATCCACACTCTCCTTTACCCTGACGGCTCTCCACGATTTTGCATTCATTCTGCACCTTTCCGCGGCTACACAGAAGGACCTCCTGTTCCCTTCCCACCGCCACAACCAGGCCTTCAGGGCGGTTCTTCCATTCCCTCGGCACATCCTCGGCCATGGACGCCACTCTCCTCTCCTTCTTCTATATTAAATGCGAATGCATTTCTTAGTCGGGCTATGTCAGGCGGCGTTGTCCCGCGTTGTCCGGCGTTGTCCGCGGAGGAGGAGGAGGAGGATAGGTTGAGGAGGTGTCCGCGCGCCGGCAGGTGTTATCTCTCCGCTCTCACTCCCTCTCCCATAGGCAACAGCTGCGGGCGCGCGCGCTTATCCTCGCCCCCTAGCAAACGGAGCATGTTGTGCGAGAGAGTGTAGGAGAGGGTAGGTGCAGTGCTTCGCTATTTCTCCTCCCTGCACCCCACTCTCCCGTCCGCTCGCGCCTCACTCTCGACCGTTCGCTGGCTGGGCGCCTCTCAAGGCGATGAAGTCGGTGTCGGCGCATTCGCATTTCCTCACGATTCCCTTCGCGGAGGTGGGGGGCATTTTTTTATTTCTCACTCCTCATTCCCCCGAAGACGCTGAGACGTGCTGCCATTTAGGGCTGCAGACATGGCGTCGTTTCATCTCCTCCAACCGCTCGCACCATGTCGGCGCTGTCGCTTGTGGCGGCCGCCACATCTCATTTCACTGCTGCTATCGGTTGTTTTTCGGAAGTTGGTTGAACTATAGAACTTGGTTGAACCTTGTAGAGTTCTGAAAGGTCAATCTTGCCCTGTGACATGAAGAACGATCACAAACCGCACTCGAAAACGAAATTTGAGCTTAAATAGTGTTCATATAGGCGCCGATCTTCAAAATAGGCATTTATAGGCACTTATCGGCATTTAGGCATGAACGCCGAAAATAGGCATTTATAGGCACTATAAAAACACTATAAAAGCCCTTCTTAACCTCTAATTCATGCTCATATATCAAAGTGGCGCGATAGGAACGCAAGGAAAAAAATAGGCATTTGCCTATAATCCGGTCTCTAGTCATCACTCATGTGAATCCAGCGATGCGCTCCCATATACAGATAACGACCTGAAATTGCTTCCACCAGTATTTTTCCTTTATTTTTTTTGAGGCATCGAATTGTGACGCCGAATACTTGATGCTCGAATGCTTTAAAAGAAGCGCATTGCTCCTGTTCAGCACTGCAGTGAGCAAAAATCAATCCATTTTTATTGTCTTTGATGTTTATTCGTGTAATTTTGCCGTCTGTCTCGCGAGAAAACCAAGCAGACGACCACGAGAAGAGTGGAAAAGGGTTATATATCGTTTTATGTGGGCGATGGCGACACATACGGAATACATGTGCCCGATCAGACTAGGCTAGCTTAGAGTTGAGTTTGCAGAATGGCGCACGGCTCGGTACGATTTATGACGCCAACTGCTTTGTACGTCTTCCGTGATGCCATCCCATTCTGGTCTGCCTGCGAGCTTTGGCACGCAATCGCGAAGGCCCAGAGGGCGTAGTTGAAACTGCCTTGTGTGTAGAGTATTCTGCTGACTTTTTCCTCGCTGCAGTGCCATTACGGCTCCGTTGGTGCCGGGAAAAAGCCATTGCAGACGACAACAGAAGGTCGACCGTTACCAGACGGCGCTTGCTATCGGTTGTTCTGAAGGCCATACGGACATGGTGGAAAAAATATCAGGAAGCATCACTTGAGAACTAGAGAACAAAAAAAAAATAAACGTAACGTTTTGACCGGCCATCCACCATGTGAAGAGTTAAATGTAGAGGTCTGCGATTATTTAAAACCTCGAATATTCGGTTTGCCAGGAACTTTGACTATTCCAGATATAAAACTCGTAAGAAGTGAAATCACCACCAAAAGCTAGGTATACTTGGGCTAAATTTTGCAAAATGTGATGCCCAAGAATTAAGCAAACTATTTTTTAGTTGCCTCTTTCCCCTCCCCCCAGCGCCAAGTGCCCTTTTGCAAATATTTCCTAGGATTCGGCCGAAGCATGGCACTCCGTATGGAACGAAGCACGTTATTGCAATATAATGCCGAACTTGGACTCAACAAAACCACCGCCTCAAATGGAAAACCATTGCAAAATTATTAGGAATGTCTAAAAAAATTTACACCATCTTCCCAAAGGGAACCAAGATGGGATGCGAAGCAGCAGCGTTGCGCATGGGAGTGGTGGAGAGGGTGAAGCGAGAGAGAGGTGGCACGTACAGACATGTTTCAACGCGTACGTTAGGCGCGCGTCAGGCGGCAGCTGCGGGCGAGCGCGCGGCAGCGCGCGGCAGGCGAGTAAGAGAGTGACGTCAGCGCGCACTGCGAGGGGAGCGTGACGTCAACGCGCAGCTGCGGCGTGACCTACTTGGCACCGCTCCAACACCTGCGGCGAGGGAAGCGCGTTGCGGCGCGTTCGTACGGACGCACGGAGGGACAGCATTACACAGGCTAGTCAAACAGCTGCTTCGCATCTAAAACAAAGCCAAAAATTATTCTGGATTATACTGATGTGAAGAATCTGCAATGAAGGTCGTGCCGATCAGTTATCTTTCCTTTTCCTATTTGAAAAAAAAATCATCCTGGTCCTTCCTGGAACATATGTTATGGGAGTGTGACAGAGGTGGGGTTCCAGACGGGGACGCAGCCTCGAACCGAACGCGTTGGGAGACTGCACTGCTCAGCCATGCCCTCGAGAACCAACTGTGGGCCGTCCAGCGGGCCGAGGCAGCCGCCAGAGCTCAAGGGCTCGTGGCCGACGCCTAGGCGGGGATATTAGCCCAAATCCCCGAAAAACTCGCCGGACCTTTTCTTTTTTTCATTTTATTTTTTTTTTTATTTCTTAAAATAAAGTTAATTCCTCCTCCTCCTGGTCCTTCCTTAACCCTTCCGCCACCTTACGGGATTCCACAGAACTCATTTGCACAGAAATCCGGCAGATCCCACGCACTATGAGAATCGATGTAATGCGAAGTAGCCAGCAAGGAGCAAATCATGCTATACATAATATGCATGTCATGATTTACATGTTAGGACCTGTCATCTCTGTTCGTCATACAGTCACGTCGCGCAATACCAGTTTTGGTGTATATCAAGCTAGCGAACTAGACGCAAGCGCACCATGAGCACGGCATGTGAATGGCGTTGTAGATGATATGCATGCAAAGATTTTCTTGTTACCACCTGCCACTTATGTTCGCTTAATTTTTTACCTCGAATCGCAACGAGACGCGTGACCAATCTGCCTCCGTTTCGCATGCGTTCGTGTTCTTGCGCTTTGCGCATCGTGCAGACGCCATCTGCGTTCCAGCGTGTAAATTCACGGACACTTTGTCAATTCCCAAGTGTGTTCCTCGAACGCCTGTGCCCACTGAGACGGGGTCGGTAAGAATGAAACGTGATGCGCGCGTCTCCTTCCTTGCATGATCAGAGACGCCGGGAACAGTGACGCTATATGCAAGCAAAGCGCGAGCGCTGTAGAGTCCAACGCGACCGGCGTCCGTTTGCGCGCCCCGACGCCCACCTGGCACCGTGCCCAGTCACGGCTGGTGGGACGGACGGACGGACGGACGGACGTAAGCATGAGGTATTAAAGGCTTTCGCCTTAAAAATTTGGTTTATATCAAGCTAGCGAAACGGCCACGAGAGTGTCATGAGCGTGGCATGCAAGTCATGTTTCCCATGACATGTCATGATTTTTATATTATCACCTGTCATTTATGTTGGTCATGCAGACATGCCACATCGTACCAATTTTTGGATATCTCAAGTTAAAACGGCCGCAGGAGCACTACGGCCATGGCGTGTAAATCATACTTTTCATGACAAGTTAGTCACGATTTTCATATGACCACTCATTCATGTTCGTCATACAGTCATGTTACGCCATAGCAATTTCGGTATAAATCCCATTAACGATACGGCCAGGGGAGCCCAAAGTCGTAGGCGGCTAGATATATAGATAGATAGATAGATAGATAGATAGATAGATAGATAGATAGATAGATAGATAGATAGATAGATAGATAGATAGATAGATAGATACGCTGAAAGTCGCCGAAGTTCGCTAAGAAATGCTTCGCATCTAAAAAAATGCCCCCCACCTCCCCGAAGGGAATCGTGAGGAAATGCGAACGCATTTCGCGCGCGCTTCACTCCATTTATATATACGTGCGAGCGAGCGGACGGGAGAGTGGGGCGCAAGGAGGAGAGAGAGCGAACGGCGAGAGAAGGAGCGGCGAAGCACTGCACCTACCCTCTCCTACACTCTCTTCACACACGCGGGAGCTCCGCCGAGCTTCCGCGATGCGAGCGCCCTCACACACCAGAGCGCGCTCCTCCTCTCCACTCACTCGCCACTACTCCGCCCGCACCACCTGCTCCGGTTGCTAGGAGCGAGGACACGGAGAAAGAAGTATTTGAGGAGGAGAAACTTCCACGCCGCGGAAGCGCGCGAGGGCGACGCGATAGCGTCACGCGGAGGAATGCGGCTTACGCCGAAGCTCGACAGATGACGCTTTCGGCGTGTTGCCATCTTTTACATGCGCTTCTATGGACGCGACGCATAGAAATCATGATAGCGCCTCGTACACTGAAATTCTTTTCAGATTTCTCTCAGTAACATCAATCGGTAGATGTGAGCGATAGTTTAGCTGCAGTTACTAATTGATACTACCAGAATTAAAGACCGTACAGCGCTTGAAACGAGGCCCCTGAGCAGACGACGTCTCCCGCAGGCACGCACCCCTCGCTCCTCGCTAGCATGTTGTGCGCACGCATGCGTATGTGGCCTTGGGAGGGAAAGTTTCCGAGAAGCTGCGGGCTGCCGCGCATCGTAGGCTTTCTGTGTCTCGAGCGCGCTCAGTGGCTTCCGCGCGTTGCGCCGGCGGCGCCGACTCCTCGGTGTTTGCGCGCGCGCTTTTCACGCCGCGACAAAGGAGAGTGTTTTCCAGATTATGACCGGTGTTTCTTCAGGATGCGGCGGAAATGTTTTGTGCGAGGAAAGACCGAGAGCTGACGCCTCGTACACTTCTCGGAAGCACTTCTCGAAAAGCGACATAGACAAGCGGCGCTATTGTGGCGAGTTTGGTGGCGAGGTTCTCCTGGACAAACCGAAACGGCCAGTGTTGTTACCAGACGCCGTGCCTTCAACCTTTCCGCGCCGTCCCAGCTACTTGTCTGCTGTTCGAAAAAAAGAAAGCGAACGAACTGGACCTGTCGTGAAGTGCGGAAAGCGCATACGAGGACGCGATATGTTTGTACCTTGCGACTTCGGTGGCGCAAGGTACAAACATGCCCACTGCTTGCAAGGGTGAAGAAATTGAAATTGTGTGCCCTGTAACCTCCTCTTCCCATGAGTTTACTGCATTGAACTATTAAGAAACAAGCACTGGCGTCCGCAAAGTTGAAAGGCCTAATACGGTGCTCTGTGCCTGTAGTTCTTATTTTATTTGCATCTTTCTCGATTTTTTGGTCACGGACAACGCTGATTTTTCGCTCACAACCAACGACGTCGACGCCGGCAGTTCTGCGAAACAAGCTCTTCAACGCTGTCGCGTTAAAATTTTTAGGTTGGCGAGGATGCACGAAAACACACCCATTCTAACGTGAAGCGCGATCGGCGAATGGCCTTGAACCGACGAGCTTCGTCGGAGAGCGCGGTGACAGCGGCGCCGGCAGCGCGTTTCTCATTCTAAAAAGCGGAATCTCACGACAGAGGGCGCGTCAGTGCTGTGCCCGATTTCGTGACTTTTTTAGGACGCCCGAGCGAGAGCAGTGTCTCCTCCTCAAAAATTCTTGCTCCGTGAGCGAGGATAAGCGCGCGCGCCCGCAGCTGTTGCTATGGGAGAGGGAGTGAGAGCGGAGAGATAACACCTGCCGGCGCGCACGCCTCCTCAACCTATCCTCCTCCTCCTCCGCGGACAACGCCGGACAACGCCGGATGCCTCACATAGCCCGACTAAGAAATGCACTCGCACTTAAAAAAAATTACACCATCTCCCGCTAAAGGGAACCATGTGTAGATGTGAAGCAGCGGGCGCTAACGCTTACACTGGCGGTGGCGTTGACGCTGGCGCTCATCGCAGCGTTGCGCAGGAGAGAAAACTGGGGAGGCGCAAAGCACGCAATGATGGAGCGGTGTTTCCTACTGGAACATGCCAATCGCTGCTAATGGGCAATGAGAGACAGAAGACTCCGACTGGACACAGAGACCCGCAGTCCGCTTTTAGTTAACGCGCACGCTGCGAATTATTATTGTTCAACAACGCACAGGAGAAATCTCCCACCGGCACCACCTTGCAGGTCAAGATCCAGTGCCATATATACGGGGTGGCCAGTGAACGGTTGTGCAGCGCGAGCAGTCGGTTTTTAAATGCGAAGCATTTCTTAGCGAACTTCGGCGACTTTGAGCGTATCTATCTATCTATCTATCTATCTAGCCGCCTACGACTTTGTGCTCTCCTGGCCGTATCGTTAATGGGATTTATACCAAATTTGGTATGGCATAACATGACTGTATGACGAACATAAATGGCTGGTCATATCATGAAAATCATGAATAACTTTTCATGAAAAGTATGATTTACATGCCACGCTCATGGCGCACTCGCGGTCGTTTCGTTAGCTTGATATACACCAAATTTGGGATTGAGTGACGTGACTGTATGACGAACATAAAGGACAGGTGGTAATATGCAAATAATGACGTGCATGTCATGTACAACATGATTTACATGCCACGCTCATGGCGCGCTGACGGCCGTTTCGCTAGCTTGATATACACCAAATTTGGTATTGCGTGACGTGACTGTATGACGAACATAAATGCCAAGTGGTAATATGGAAATCATGACATGTCATGTGCAACATGACTTGCATGCCACGCTCATGACACTCTCGTGGCCGTTTCGCTAGCTTGATATACACCAAGTTTGGTATTGAGGTACGTGATTGTATGACCAGCATAAATGACAGGTGGTAATATGAAAATCATGACCTGCATGTCATATACAACATGATTTACATGCCACGCTCATGGCGCGCTGACAGCCGTTTCGCTAGCTTGATATACACCAAATTAGGTATTGACTGACGTGACTGTATGACGAACATAATTGCCAAGTGGCAATACGGAAATCGTGACATATTATGTGCAACATGACTTGCATGGCACGCTCATGACACTCTCGTGACCGTTTCGCTAGCTTGATATGCAACAAACTTCGTATTTAGGGATGTGACTGTATGACGGGCATAAATGACGTTTTAATATGGAAACCATGACATGTCATGCGCAACATGACTTGCATGCCACACTCATGGTACTCCCGTGGTCGTTTCGCTAGCTTGATATACACCAAATATGGTATTCAGCGACGTGATTGTATGACAAGGATAAATGACAAGTGGTAATATGCAAATCATGACATGTCATGTGCAACATGACTTGCATGCCACGCTCATGACACTCTTGTGGCCGTTTCGCCAGCTTGATATACACCAAATTTTAAGGTGAAAGCCTTTAATGTCTCATGCTCGCGTCTGCCCGTCCGTCCATCCGTCCCTCCAGCCGTGCCCTGGCACAGTGCCAGGTGGGCGCCGGGGCGCGCAAACGGACGCCGGTCGCGTTGGACTCTACAGCGCTCGCGCTTTGCTTGCGTAACGTCGCATTGCCCAGCGTCTCTAATCATGCAAGGAGGGAGACGCGCGCATCACGTTTCATTCTGACCGACCCCGTCTCAGTGGGCACAGGCGTTCGAGGAACACACTTTGGAATTGACAAATTGTCCGTCAATTTAAACGCTGGAACGCGGATGGCGTCTGCACGATGCGCAGAGCGCGAGAATACGAACGCCTGCGAAATGGAGGCAGATTGGTCTCGCGTCTCGCTGTGATTTGAGGTAAAAAATTAAGCGAACATAAGTGGCAGGTGGTAACATGTAAATCTTGGCATTCATGTCATCTACAATGCCACTTACATGCCACGCTCGCGGTGCGCTTGCGTCCAATTCGCAAGATTTATATACACCAAAATTTGTATTTCGCGACGTGACTGTTTGACGAACACAAATGACAGGTCCTATCATGTAAATAATGACCTGCATATTATGTACAGCATGATTTGCTCCTTGCTGGCTGCTTCGCATCACATCGATTCCCACGGTGCGTGGGATCTGCCGGTTTTTTCAACCAAGAAACTCGCTAGCAGACGCTGTCGGCGTCGCGAGGCGAGAGAGGGGGGGAGCGTAGGAGAGGAGAGAGAGGGGGGGACGCGCATGCGCAGTGGGAGTGTGGACGCCGCGGGCAGGCATGCCTAGAGAAGAGAGGGGGGGAGCGTAGGAGAGGAGAGAGAGGGGGGTATACGCATGCGCAGTGGGAGTGTGGACACCGCGGGCAGGGATGCCTAGATGAGAGCGGGGAGCGTAGGAGGAGAGAGAGGAGGGGAGGCGCATGCGCAGTGAGGGTGTGGTTGCCGCGGGGAGGGATGCCTAGAGGAGAGAGAGGGGGAGAGGAGGTTTTTTATTTTTTATAGGGTTTGCGCATGCGCAGTAAGGGCGGTCACGCGGCACACCACCACCATCACCACCGGATTAAAGGAGTCCTGACACAAAAATTTTCGCCCCGCGTTTTTTTGCTGCAATGTGTTGCTAGGGGCCTCTTAGTCATAACACGGCACATCGTTTGCTGCAGCGCGCGACAGATAATTAATTACAAGCTCCTCATTACCGACACAGCCTCAGTTTCGGTTTGACAGAGCTCCAAAAACGACAAGCCGCCGGGTGCAACTATCACCACCTAGCGAGCGAAACGCTCGGGTCACGGAGCACACAGAACAGTGACGCACTTCCGCGCGGTCTGCATCGTCTGCTTGCATTCGCTTGTCACCCATGCTGCGTGATGTCGTCGCCGTTATCGTCCTCGCTGTCGTCGTCGGGCTCATCGTCGTCTGATGGCGACAATTTTCTTGCGACGGGGATGGAAGGAATTTACGACGGGGCGAATCACTTCAGGTTTGACCCGCTGGCGAGGAGTGCTTCGTCGGGAAGCGGCAACGATACCAGCGACGACGACCACGATGAAGCTCGCGTCGGCAATGTACTATGGTAAGACCCGACACATTCGTGCACAAATGTTCTGCAGGGCAATTCATTTAGCCAAAGTACGTTCTGTTTTTCTACGTTCAATATCCGATTGAATCACTTGATAACATTGTGATGCCCTTCAAGTTGTTGGTGCCGAAGAAAGCTAGGTAACACCAGAGCACCAGACGTGAGCGATGCACAGGGTGGAGTCGGAAGACCCATGTACGCCAAGTCCGGCGCCTGTGTGGTAAAGCAATGCGCCTCGAAATGGAGCCCGCAAACGCGACTGTTCTGCACGGGGGACCAGTCCTGATACTCCTGACGTCCACAAGCGCACACGAACTCGATCCACTTCTGCCGCCGAGGTTCGTCGCGGGGAAACGTATGCAGCGATACGCCTGATCCCGACTTCGACGTGCAGAAGGAAACGGCGCAGAAGGATTTCGGCATTGTGGCCTGTCACTGCAGCCCAGGCAGCACAGGGAAATCAAGAAGTCCTTGGGAGCAGGAAACGGGAAAGCTGTAGTGTCGCCTAACACAAAACTTTCAACGCGTGCGCCGCGGCAGCGCCTCCTCTTGGCCGCGGCCACACACTCGCGAGCAGCCGCCGAGCAGTCACCAACATCGCAGCGGCGAGCGCGTCAAAACAGAAATGGCGGCTACGACGTCATCATAACCTGTTGTACCGGGAAGTAGGGTGGTCACCTCGGGTCACCTCCGAGGGTGTCAATGCCGCCAGGTGCGGTCTAGAATGCTGGATCGCGCACGCGAACTTCAAAATTCATATAAAATACCTTCCAAGCTTTATTCGCTGTCGATATTTTGCAGATGGTACACGCATGTACACGGGAATCGATCCAGCAGGCTATCTCGGCCGCGAAATTTTGTGTCAGTACCCCTTTAAGCTTCGCCATAAGATGCTTCACATCTAAAAAACATGCTCAGAGTATTAAGCTCGATCAGAAGGCAAAATTAATGCATCAGCACTTGCGTGTCTAGTTAAAGGCTGTTTTCCTTTTCTGGAGAAATGGTGACATGTACAACAGTGTCACTGCTTCCGGAGCATACCAAGCAGCTATCAATAATTCGTGACACCATTAAACAACTGCCTTTGGTGAACATTCATGCAGTCGGGTTGTACAATGCATACATACTCTGTAGATAATTTGCTTGCAACTGAATTCATGTCAAGCAGGTGAAAAACCTTTTTTTCTGAAGTCGGTAGTCGTACTATTCGTAATCGAAAATATTCTAAAATATCCGATTTGATTCGCACCTTCCTTAAGGTATGCGACTTCGCTTCGAAGTTGAAAACGTGATATTCGCACACACTCGGTTAAATTAGATCCCGCTTCGCGCATGAAATGAAATGCATAAACCTTCCGCTTCCATTATACCTGGGCCAGATTGGCGCACACAGAATTATGGATATACAGTACCGTGTTGAATATGGTCAGCATACGTAGATTTCGAAACGTGCTAAACCCAATTACTTACTTTTTTTTCTTTCTTTAGCTTGTTTATGTACAAGTTACATGTACAATAAAACTTCCCTTTGTCTTCTTGACTGTAATCTCCTAGCACACAATTCACGTTGACGACGGAAGAAAATTGGTTGTTGGACAGCGCCGTATCTCTTTCTCTCTCGTTTGTTCTGTTTTTTTTTTTTTCAGAACTGTTACCTTCGAATTCCGCGATGATCATGTACATGTTTTGAATATAATAGAAGCTACACGGTTAGTTAAGCGCTCTAGGCATGTTTGTAATCTCCCACGTGTTCTACAGCAAAATCCAATTACATTTAAGCCGGCCGAAACACCGAGAACCTCGCCAGGCATTGAACGTGACCCACCCAGACCACGGAGGATTACGCTGTCCGCAGGAGGCCTTATTTTCATTCTGGTTCCAGCGTCGCTAGCAACTGTTGCACCACCCCGCGCGAGGCAGTAGAAGAGTACGTGCCGACTTCTGTGAGCGCATGCGGTTGAAATCGACCCGCAGACCCGCTGCAATATTGCGCCCCTTATAAGCCCACTATGCTTGTTAGGAAATTCAGATATTGCAATTTAAAATTTACGTTTTAATAACACACAAGTGCAATTACACTTCTCTTTCAATCAGGCAACTATAGAGGGACTGAAACAGACTATCCCAAATAAGACCTAAGTCCACCGAATTTAAAATGAGCATTGTGCGCACAATCTATAAACTTGGGTAATCTAAAAGAGCCCTAGTACATGAGCCGTAGTGAAATTCTGCGCATAATGAAGGATATTGCATATTTTGCAATAAAATTCGTACGCTACTATATGCAGCTTTTACCGGAATACATTAAGTTCCAAGTTCTTCACTTCGTATTAACATAACAAAAGCATTCGTAAACTCTAATGGTAGCATATGTGTCCATAACCTTATTAGGTGCTACCAAATGTAAAAAAGAGCAAAATTCTCTATAATAAGGCATGACGAAGACAGTGATAGTATTCAATTTTATATCCAAACTGAGAATTCTTGGGCGTGTAGTACTGAGTGAAAGACAACATTCGATCTATTTCTATCTATGTTTGTCCGCCTCGGTGGAACAGTGGTTACGGTGCTGGGCTGCTGACCCGAAGGTCGCGGGCTCGATTCCGGCCGCAGCGGTCGCATTTGGATGGAGGCGAAATGGTAGAGGCCCGTGTACCGTGCGATTTCAGTGCACGTTAAAGATCACCAGAGGGCCAAAATTTCCGGAGCCCTCCACTACGGCGTCTCTCATAATCATATCGTGGTTTCGGGACGTGGAATCCCAGATGTTATTATTATTTGTATCTCGATTCAAGTTCAGCAGCGTAATTCAGTCATACCAATTATCCTTAAATAATTAAGCCAATTTATAACACTTCGTGAACTCTGGTGCTTTAACAAAGCGTTTAGTAATTTTCTTTTAAAGGCTTCTAAGCTATTCCTTTGAGCTTTCTTCAGATTATTTTGGAAAAGGTTTTGAAATGATGGTTACAGTTGCTGCAAAATCGACATACAATGATAACTTTGCTTTTTTTTATGAAGCCAGTGTAACACCATCTCAATCTGCAGAGTGAGCTCGTCCGGCTTGACCAATGACCTAAAGTGGCAACAGAATGGACAGGCTCCTGGACATCACTTCTAAAACAACAACAAAAAAATGAAAGATAGGCTACACATGAAAGCGTTCACTATGTCACGGCGCAGCTAGAAAATTCCTTTCAAAAGATGTCTCTACTGAAGCCCCAAATACAAGAAAGCATCTGCGACATCCAGTAACTGAGAGTTCAAACTTCTTTCACATATCTCACGGTTTGACGGCAAACAGGGGGAATGAAGGAAGCCTGACGTGAAACCGAGGACTCAAACCGAGACCTGCACTTTAAAACTTCTTTCTTGCTTTTGATTCGTAACGTGATCTCCGATATGTATTGCCTAACCACGTTTTCCACGAGACAAAACCGGTTAACGCTAAGGTCAAGATCTTCAATAGAAAAGCCGCCATACGAAACTTGTAAGGACTGTTTGATTTCTGCTGTTGGCGAAAATCTGCCAGCCCCGTCTCGCTTTGATTCAGTTGAAGTGAAACCTTATTGAATTCCGAAGTGTATTGCGCGACATCTTGCCAGTTACAGTAGCAATATCGAATCCTAAGCGATGAAATGGGTGATATAACTCTGTACTTGAATGAGTACGCCTGTATTCCCTTTTTCTAGCGCACAAAACGTGACGGGCCTTTCAGCTGCTACGTTTATATAACACCACGAAGGATGAATAATATTAAAAAGTATCATACGCGCGCGGAGCAGTGTGTGTGCATATGTCACGTGGTCGTGACGTCGACGAAGGCAGAAGTCGGTAGGTCCAAAATGAAACTGTTTATTAGGCCGAACTTGTGGCCGGTAAACAGAAAGTCAGATTACAGCAATACACACTGCACTGATAGCGGCGAACAGAGCGTCGGCCGTCGATGAACTGAACATCGTTGGAACGCACCGGCTTTTATAACTCACGCGTCGAACATTCTTGTCTTATCTCTGGTCGTCGCGCAAGCTCTCGAATAATCTTGGGTGTTCGCGTCTTGCGCGCAATCTTAACAAAATGATCTACTAGAATCGTGAACCTTCTCGAACACTGCAGGCGTGGTTTGTTCACAGTCTTTGTGGGCGTAAACCGAATACAGTAAAAGAAACGCGCGTGGCAATAGAGAGTAATAGCTGAGCGGCTCAGCGGGCCAGCGGGCCCAGCGAACGAGCGGAGACGCCGACTGCGCATGCGCGGCACGCTGGCACGGCCAGCGTTTTCACGGAGCGAGCCGCTCACCCGCTCATTTCGTCTCCTCAGCGAAGCTTGCGCAGCGGACGAGCGTGGGAGCGTTTTCCAAGCAAAGCCGCTGCTCGATTGACAGTAACTTCAACCTTGTTCAAGAGGTGGCGCAGCAATGCGTTCCGCTGAAGCAAGCTGGTCATCGCTCAGCTATTACTCTTCCATTTGTCTTTTGCTCCGCTGCCCCCTCCGCTCCTCCGCTGGGTCCGCTGGCCCGCTGAGCCGCTCAGCTATTACTCACTAATGTCCCCCCTCTGAAAAGGCATCGTCCCGATGCTTAGAACAGAACACATGGTAAAAATACATGCAACAATAAATAGCGACAATAAATCAAGAAAGTTCAGTAAACAATACGCACAAGAAAGTCCAATGAAAGAAAAAAAGAAGTACAGTCCTCAGGTTCACTACCGCGCGTAAAACGGCTTGAGGCGCACGACATGGACGACTTCAGGTAGCGCACGGCGCCGTTGAGAGTTCGAAATGCCGTCGGGGACAACCTCGTAGTCGAGTGTGCCGAGACAACGAAGCACCCTGTACGGTCCGAAGTATCGTCGCAGAAGTTTTTCACTCAGTCCACGTCGTCGTATCGGCGTCCACACCGAAACGCGGTCGCCGGGCTGGTATTCCACGAACCGTCGTCGAAGGTTGTAGCGGCGGCTGTCAGTCGTCTGCTGATTCTTGATCCGCAGGCGGGCGAGCTGTCGTGCTTCTTCGGCGCGCTGTAGGTAGGCGGTTACGTCGATGTTTTCCTCGTCGGTCATGTTTGGTAACATGGCGTCGAGCGTCGTTGCCGGACTCCGTCCGTAGACCAACTTGTATGGCGTGATCTGCGTCGTTTCCTGCACGGCCGTGTTGTATGCGAAGGTCACGTACGGAAGGATGGCATCCCACGTCTTGTGTTGGACGTCGACGTACATGGCCAGCATGTCGGCGATGGTCTTATTTAGACGCTCGGTCAGGCCGTTGGTCTGTGGGTGGTAGGCGGTGGTCCGGCGGTGACTTGTTTGGCTGTACCTCAGGATCGCCTGAGTTAGGTCCGCAGTAAAGGCCGTACCTCTGTCGGTAATGAGGACCTCCGGGGCGCCATGACGCAGTACGATGTTCTCGACGAAGAACTTTGCTACCTCGGCGGCACTGCCCTTGGGCAGGGCCTTTGTCTCGGCGTAGCGGGTGAGATAGTCAGTAGCTACGACGATCCATTTGTTTCCGGAATTCGACGTCGGGAACGCCCCCCAGTAAGTCCATGCCGATTTGTTGGAACGGCCGGTTAGGTGGCTCGATGGGCTGCAGCAGTCCGGCTGGCCTAGTCGGTGGTGTCTTCCGTCGCTGACAATCTCGGCAAGTCCTCACGTAGTGAGTGACGTCGGCAGTGAGGTGAGGCCAGTAGTACTTTTCTTGTATCCTTGCCAGCGTACGGGAAAATCCAAGGTGTCCAGCCGTCGGGTCGTCATGCAAAGCATGCAGAACTTCTGGACGTAATGCCGAAGGTACTACGAGGAGGGAGTCGGCCCGAAGTGGCGAGAAGTTTTTCTTTAGAAGAACGCCGTTGCGCATGAAAAACGACTCCAGTCCTCGTCTGAATACCTTTGGAGCCACAGTGGCTTTGCCCTCGAGGTATTCCATAAGGCCCTTAAGTTCCGGATCGGCGCGCTGTCGCTCGGGGAAGTCGTCGGAACTTATGGTTCCCAGGAAGCCGTCATCATCCTGGTCGTCCAGCGGCGGTGGGTCGACGGGGGGCACGAGACAGGCAGTCGGCGTCAGAGTGTTTTCTTCCGGACTTGTAAATGACGGTAATGTCGAATTCTTGAAGTCTCAGACTCCATCTTGCGAGGCGACCGGAAGGGTCCTTCAGGTTAGCTAGCCAACACAAGGCGTGGTGGTCGCTCACAACTTTGAAGGGCCTGCCGTAGAGGTAGGGGCGAAACTTTGACGTTGCCCAGATGATGGCAAGGCACTCCTTTTCTGTTGTGGAATAGTTGGCTTCCGCCTTGGATAGCGACCGGCTAGCATAACTGATAACCCTTTCCACGCCGGCAGTTCTCTGGACAAGAACGGCGCCGAGTCCTACGCTACTTGCGTCGGTGTGGATTTCCGTGTCGGCGTGTTCGTCGAAATGCGCAAGTATTGGAGGCGTCTGCAGGCGTCGTTTCAATTCTTGAAATGCTTCGACTTGCGCCGCTCCCCACTTGAATTCCACGTCATTTTTCGTGAGCTGAGTTAGTGGCTCGGCGATGCGTGAAAATTCCTTGACGAAGCGTCTATAATAGGCGCACAAGCCGAGAAATCGTCGAACGGCCTTCTTGTCGGTGGGCGGCGGGAAGGCAGCGATTGCAGCTGTTTTTCGCGGGTCGGGGCAAACTCCAGACTTGCTGATTACGTGACCCAAGAATAGAAGTTCCTCATATGCGAAGCGGCACTTTTCTGGCTTCAGGGTGAGTCCAGAGGCATTGATTGCTTGAAGTACAGCTTCAAGGCGCCGGAGATGTTCGTCGAAGTTTGAAGAAAACGCAACGACGTCGTCCAAGTACACAAGGCAGGTCTGCCACTTCAAGCCGGCCAGTACAGTGTCCATAACACGTTGGAACGTCGCAGGTGCCGAGCAAAGACCGAAGGGCATGACTTTGAACTCGAAGAGACCGTCTGGTGTGATAAAGGCAGTCTTCTCTCGGTCTCTCTCGTCGACCTCGATTTGCCAATAGCCGGTCTTGAGGTCCATCGACGAAAAATACTTCGCGTTGTGGAGTCGGTCCAGGGCGTCGTCGATACGTCGGAGAGGATACACGTCCTTCTTCGTGATTTTGTTCAGGCGGCGATAATCGACGCAGAAACGGAGGGTTCCGTCCTTCTTCTTCACTAAAACCACGGGTGACGCCCACGGACTCTTTGAAGGCTGGATGATGTCGTCGCGTAGCATTTCGTCGACTTGTTGCTTTACGGCCTCGCGTTCCCGCGTTGAAACTCTGTACGGGCTCTGACGTAGTGGCCTGGAACTTTCGTCTGTTATGATGCGGTGTTGTGCGACCGGGGTCTGTCGAACTCTTGACGACGACGAAAAGCAGTCGTTGTATTGCAGGAGCAGGGTTTTGAGCTGTTCTTGTTTATCCGTCGGAAGGCTCGGATTGACGTCGAAATGTGGTTCGGAACCTCGAATTGTCGAAGCAGGTTCGGCAGCATCGAATAGGGCGAAAGCATTGCTGGCGGCCACGCATTCGTCGTTGTAGGCGACCGTCGTACCAATGTTGAGGTGCCTATATTCGTGGCTGAAGTTTGTCAGCACTACCTTTGCTTTACCGTCACGCAGCTCGGCTATACCTCTTGCGACGCAAATTTGACGGTTCAGGAGTAGGTGCTGATCGCCCTCGATGACGCCTTCAAGGTTCGCAGGGTTTTCGGTGCCGACGGAAATAATGACGCTGGAGAGCGGCGGAACGGTCACCTGCTCCTCTATCACATTCAATGCGTGGTTCCCTGGCGTCGCGAGGGGTGGGAGCGCCTTGTCTGAGGTTAGTGTTATCGACTCAGACCTTAGGTCGATGACGGCGCCGTGGTCACTTAGGAAGTCCATTCCAAGTATCACATCCCTGGAGCAGTTTTGTAGGATTACAAAGCTCGCAGGATAAGTCCGGTTACTGACGGTGACTCTTGCCGTGCAGACTCCAATCGGCGTTATCAGGTGGCCTCCAGCTGTCCGGATTTCGGGTCCACTCCAAGCGGTCTTTACTTTCTTCAGCTTCGTCGCGAAAGACCCACTGACGACGGAATAGTCGGCTCCAGTGTCGACGAGAGCGGTGACGTTGTGGCCGTCGAATATTACGTCGAGGTCGCTGGTTCGTCGTCGTGCGTTGCGGTTGGGCCGCGGCGTCGGGTCACGGCTACGACGGTTTGTACTGCTGCTTCGATGTTGCTTCGTCAGGTCATCTTCAGGCCGCGAAGTTTCGACGTCACGGCTGCGTCCGGGTTGCGGCGGGTTCTTGAGGTCTCGTCGCGGCGTCGTCGTCGGCGGCGGAGGATCTTCGGTAGTTCGTCGTACAGCAACCGCACCTCCATCGGTTGCTGCCCTTAGTTTTCCGAGTAAGGGCTAGGAGACCGGCCCCGGTTTGGGCCAGCGTACTGCCGGTGGTGCGGTGACATGTAGCGGCCAGGCGACGGCGAGCGGGATGGTCGTCGGGGTGTCCACTGAGCTCCTGCGAGGTAGTCGGCGATGTCGCGTGGTCTTTCACCCCGCTGTGGACGCGGCGCGTCGATGGCGAAACCACGCAGTCCCATCTGGCGGTACTGGCAGCGGCGGTAAGTGTGGCCGGCTTCTCCGCAGTGGTAGCATAGTGGGCGGTGGTCGGGGGGCACGCCAGATGTCGGTCTTCCTGCGCGTGTAGCGCTGGCTGACAGGTGGGTGAGATGGCGGCGGTGGTGGCGGCGGCGGCGTCTCGCGACGGTAGCGCGGCTGTGCGGCGTCCTGACGGGAGCGTAGGGGAGGTGCACTACGTCGGGCTGCAGCAGCGTAGCTCATGGCTTGCAGCTGCGGCTCTGGAGGCTGCGGAACGCCCAGTGATTGCTGGATCTCCTGGCGTACGACGTCAGCGATGGAATCCACCTGATGCTGCGCTGAAGGTAGAATTTTTCGCAGCTCCTCTTGCACGATCGCTCGGATCGTCTCACGCAGGTCGGCGGTTCCTAGCACTTGGACGTCCGCGTAGCTTGTAGCCGAGAAGCTGCGGTTGTATTGCCGTGTCCGCATCTCGAGCGTTTTCTCGATGGTCGAGGCTTCGGATGCGAATCCGGCGACCGTCTTCGGCGGGTTCCTGATCAATCCGGCGAAGAGTTCTTGCTTCACACCCCTCATAAGGAAGCTCACTTTCTTCTCTTCGGTCATGTTGGGGTCGGCGTGGCGAAACAAGCGGGTCATCTCCTCCGTGTAGATCGAAATGTTTTCGTTAGGAAGCTGCACGCGTGTCTCCAGGATAGTTGCAGCACGTTCCTTGCGGACGACGCTCGTGAAGGTGCCTAGGAACGTCGTCCGAAAGATATCCCAGGTTTTTTAGCGCCGATTCTCTGTTCTCGAACCACGTCCTCGCCGCGTCTTCTAGGTAGAAGTAGACGTGGCGGAGTTTTTCTTCGGTGTCCCAGCTGTTGAAGGCAGCGACTCGTTCGTAGGTCTCCAGCCAGCTTTCTGGGTCTTCAAGTGATGATCCCCGGAAAGTCGGTGGCTCCCTTGGCGGCTGAATCACGATCGCGGGAGGTGGCGCAGGGGCTGTCATCGTTGCCGCTGTCGTGGTCATGGTCTTGGTCTTGCGAATCTTGTCGGGTAGAGGGCCGTACTCCGGCTGTAGACCTTTTTGCCTACGGCTAACTCGCTGGTCGTGGTTGGCGTCGACGTCTCCTTCACGACTGGGGCTGGGTTCACGACTTGACGGGGGTGTCCGGTACATGAACGAAGCAGCACCTCCACCAGATGTCACGTGGTCGTGACGTCGACGAAGGCAGAAGTCGGTAGGTCCAAAATGAAACTGTTTATTAGGCCGAACTTGTGGCCGGTAAACAGAAAGTCAGATTACAGCAATACACACTGCACTGATAGCGGCGAACAGAGCGTCGGCCGTCGATGAACTGAACATCGTTGGAACGCGCCGGCTTTTATAACTCACGCGTCGAACATTCTTGTCTTATCTCTGGTCGTCGCGCAAGCTCTCGAATAATCTTGGGTGTTCGCGTCTTGCGCGCAATCTTAACAAAATGATCTACTAGAATCGTGAACCTTCTCGAACACTGCAGGCGCGGTTTGTTCACAGTCTTTGTGGGCGTAAACCGAATACAGTAAAAGAAACGCGCGTGGCAATATATATATATATATATATATATATATATATATATATATATATATATATATATATATATATATATATATATTAATACGTAGATTATGAAGAGTCTGGCTTCGGTTGCCGTAGAACAAAATAGGAAAAATATATATACGCCTCTAAAAAACTGTTTATTGGTGACGTTTCGATCGGAGACCGATCTTCATCAACATCTTGATGAAGATCGGTCTCCGATCGAAATGTCACCAATAAACAGTTTTTTAGAGGCGTATATATATTTTTCCTATATATATATATATTTTTCCTATATATATATATATATATATATATATATATATATATATATATATATATATATATATATATATATATATATATATATATATATATATATATACAGTTGCAGCAATGAAATAACGCTGGCCTCGGTAGAATAAGGAACAAAAGAGGGAACGACGCACGTTAGTTTTGCACGGTATATTTTCTGACGTTTCGGCTGGTGGACTTTGGTTACTTTGACAAAGGCTGGTCCACCAGCCGAAACGTCAGAAAATATACTGTGCAAAACCAACGTGCGTCGTACCCTCTTTTTTTCTATATATATATATATATATATATATATATATATATATATATATATATATATATACAGGGGAAGCCATTAGCAGTAATTGTAATGTAACTGTAAAGAAAGGAAAGTGGACGAAAAGATAACTTACCACCGGCAGGATCCGAACCTGCGACCTTCGAATAACGCGTCCGATGCTTATTCGAAGGTCGCAGGTTCGGATCCTGCCGGTGGTAAGTTATCTTTTCGTCCACTTTCCTTTCTTTACAGTTACATTACAATTACAGCTAATGGCTTCCCCTATACGTTCCTTGGCATCTTTATCCGTTAGTTCTCATTAATACTGTGTTTAACAAAGCAAACGAGCCCTTAAGTTTACAATTCTTTCCTTCATATATATATATATATATAGGGACCCGTTTAAAAGTATTGCACCTCTTATGCCACCGCGACACAATAATCAGTACTAAGGGAGTGCACTCCCTTCCGTTGGAACATCTCGTTCGTGCATCTACCAGGCAGGATTTTCTGAGAACGCAAAGACTAGAACTAGTTGTCTACTACAGTGGTCCAGCAATGTTTCTTCGTTACATGCAGTGCACATCCATATAGCTCCTTCCCCTCTACAAAAAGCCATTTATACAGAGCCACGGGAACTATTTCCCGTTAGGGCTATGAGCTTTTGAACACGAGCAAAGGGACATAAGAAAGAAAGTAAAAGAAATATAAAAAAATACGTTTTGTGAAGTGTCAGTCCCAGAGGAGTGACCGCTCACTGCCCGCACGTGTGACAAGAAAGATCTAAAGGGGCCATCCTTACTTTTTATTTACTTTGTTTGTTAGAGGAACCTATATGGCAACATAGATCCTGTCATGCATGGCTTCTCAGTCGAGGTTGACACTGTAGGCGATCTCTCTGCGGCGTGAAAAGATGCGAAGACTTGTAGCCGCGTCAGATCGAAAGACACCGTTGGGGATTCAGAGTAGAGCGCAGGGCAGTTCTAGAAAAAGACCATGGCAGACAGGAGGAATCACAGTGTCATGTCTATTACAACCTCAGCTTTTACTTCGTTCGTGGCCCAGAAACGACAAAGTCGACAGCGGACCCAAGAGATGTGCTACACCAGTCAGACGATGGCTCTCTTTTTGAGAGCATCAATTCATGTAAACATTATTTAAGTATGAGTACGTGCATATACTGGACAGTATATTGTACTGAGGGCAGTCGTTCTGCAAGTTCTGAATACCATGGGGCCAGTACTTGCAAGCCTTCAATAACATTATGGACTGCAGTCGAGTTAGTATAATAATAATTGTTGGAGCTTTCTGTCCCAAAACTACGATTATTTTGTGAGGAACGCTGTAGTGGAGGACTCCGTAAAATTTCAATCACCTGGAGTTCTTAAACTTGCACATCAATCTAAGCACACGGACGTCTAAAAAAATCAACGCAAATCCACGCATATCCACGAAGTGAATGATGATGAGTGGGCGAAGCACGGCGATTGTTCGGTAACCGTGAATCTCCCGTGACATTGCCCACTCGCTCATGGAAATGAGTGACAACGCGTGTATACATTATATACAATTTTATTTTGGTCATAATTGGTATGTCGTATTGAGTTCTGGATTCCGCTTTCCTTTCATTATCACCGCTTTGTGGTCCGTGAAATGTAGAGCCAATGGTTCTTCGATCGGATCTAACCTGTTTGTCGTTTTGCTGCCGCTTCCCGCACTCTCAACTCTGGGTCCGATTGTCGACGTTGTCGTTGAGCGGCCGCATGCCGCGCCTCACGTTCGTTCTGATCCATGGCACACAGAGAATGTGTGGTATGGATCGCACTTATATAGGCATTTTTGCACCGCAGCGACCTCTGGTGTAGCTTCACTGCAACGTGTATTGTGCTGTCAGATGCTTGATGGATGAGCGCTTAATGTCGGTATTTTTACGGTGTATTGACCTTTCGTTAATGTTTTTTTAAAGACGATAGTCTTCCTTGGGATACTTAAACGCAAAAATTTTGGTCTGTATGTCCGTCGGTCTGTCTGTCGGTAACCCGATTCAGCTTCTCGGCCAAAGTTTAACTTCTTTCTGAACGTCCAGCCATCTTGAACTGGTGTTCGCGTTCATATTTGTGAACATATTCGATCAAAAAGAAAATACTACGCATTCCTGAGGCACAACATTAATATGTGTCAGGACGTGTGTTCTTTATTAGAAAATACATAGGTACACAATGCTAAAGACCCTAGTGTTTTTTAGGCTGTCTCAGGCATTTTTACTTTTGTTAACCGTTTTTACCCACAGATGTTTTCGCAGCTGTTTTACAAAGAGCTGTGCTGTGAGCACGGACAACGCCGCACGCCGACAAGGCTCGGTCTTAAGGTGCTTCGCCCCTAAAATGTTTCACCTCCATCGAAATACGGCCGCAGCGGCCGGGATTTGATCCCACGACCTTCGAATCAGCATTCGAGCCTCACAAATACAAGACCACAATGGTAGGTGTTCGATTTTAAGACAGTCGCACTTGAACCGTAGTTTGTGAGTTTCTGAGTACTCAGACGCATGCTTCTGTGTGCGCGCGTATTATATAATTTCTCGTTTCTTCTTCTTTTGTTTTACCTCCCCTTCAGCCCTTTGTAGGGTAGCAAACCTTATGCCACCTGGCGAGCATCACTGCACTTCCTTTGTCCTTATTAGGGGCGTGCGAATAGTGAAATTTAAAACCGAATGCGAATACGAATCTAATACTACTAGAATAGTTTCCGAATAGTAAGGCAGCCATTTTCAAGAGAGGAATATAATTCCCCAACTTTTTATTTAAGACAAATATTCACCAAGTGTAACAAAGTAACATTACCGTTACATTTAACCGAAAAAACATACCCCGATTATGTACACTGAGGTAAGCTCGTATAAAGTATTTTTTAACTGTAGGATCAATACAGCAGCTACTTCAGTATTCAAGGTGATACTAAGTCACCAGCTTTTTAATAACACTAAGACCTAAAAGTTAAACAATATTTCATGAATTAACAGCACGAATCTCATTATAGTGGTAGTGCATTGAGGACGCATTCCCTTCGGCAACACGGGAGAGCATAAAGCCAAAACTCTTTCAACCGGCGATGGGTAAAGCTTCGATAATCCCGTAAAAGCTTGAGGAGCACTCTGCAAGTGTCGAGCTGCTAGCCTTTCTGCGTATGACATTCGAATTTGTTGCAATCGCGTTGGTTCTTTCGCTCTTGCGGTGAAAGTGTGACTTGTTTGTTTAGAGTATGATATGATAAACAGGTGGTTATTCTTTGGTTGGTTGCTCTGCGCAGCTTTACTTGCGCACCTGGCCATCCTGGCAAAAATGGCACTGTTTTCTTCAACTTAAGTTATTTGCAAGTGACGATATCTCCTGTCGTGAAATATTTGCCTCGTCTTGCATCGTAACTGTTTTGCATCATTCAATAAATACTTTCTAAGATATAAAAAAAATGAAAAGCGAGTGCGTTTGGCTTAGGTAGCAATACAACTGACTACAAAAATTTCAAATGCACGACCAAAGAAGCGTGTGAACTAACGGTAAAAATTGTTCGTCGATACCTTCGCTCTTTTGATGTCTGCCATGCCTCAGGCAGTTGTACCAACTAACAAGTCGACGTTCGTTTTTGCTTATACCTTCTCTAAGGGCCACTCCCTGAACGCCAAGAAAAGCCACGTGCTTCAAAATTGTTACGGAACTTTAGAAGGCATCATTAGGCACGCACCGTTTCGCAAGATAGCTTTTTTACGAAGGACCGTGAGACCAAAGGGCATGATTTGGAGAATCTATAATTACAGAGCCAGAATAAAGCTCTTGTTACGCGAGGGCGTCTTGCAGTGAACCTTTGTATTAAGTTTTTATTACTTCTAGAAACTTCGGAAAAGGAATCGTCGCACTAAAGAAACGACAGCACTGGAGGTAACACTTAAGCCAGAATAAATTTGTTCGGTCTCCAGAATATGCATTCATATCTTCAATTCTTGAGTGGCTTCATGAACCTTGTGAACGGGCGTATCTATCTATCTATCTATCTATCTATCTATCTATCTATCTATCTATCTATCTATCTATCTATCTATCTATCTATCTATCTATCTATCTATCTATCTATCTATCTATCTATCTATCTATCTATCTATCTATCTATCTATCTATCTATCTATCTATCTATCTATCTATCTATCTATCTATCTATCTACCATATAATATTGTATACTGCATCATACTACGTATATTATTCTATACTGTAATATAGGAGAAATGTACATATGATGAAATTAAACTATACATTCTGTACGGTTTCGCCAACGTAAGTCAGAAAAGAACGAGCATTTGTTCTCTTGAAACTCACCACTTCTCTGCCTTCGCACAAATTCAATTGGAACAGTGCAACATCGAAGGGTCACTGGAATGACAAAGAATGTAACATCGCTTTGAATTCTTGATGTAATGTGTTGTTTCTCTGATACTCAAGAAATATTATAACGTCGAGAAATGGGTTTATCTGATTTCGTTTTACTTTAGGAGGTCCCAATTTTTCTTTTATGGGCGTTTAAGTAAAGTAAATATACAAGATACACGCTTGAAACACAGTAAGCGAAGAAACGAAGAATGTGTCTGACAGCTAATTATAATAGCTGAAACCTGGAAACACCATGTCACAGAGCATGTACAAACTGAGTAAAAATAGCCCCCACTCGATTTCTTCTTTGACCGCTCATCGGGCGTTGCACTTTATTCACTCGACTTAAAGAAGCAATTAAAGTGTTTTGAAATAAGAACCAGCGAGTTAAAAAAAATTGAGGAAGGTAAAATGAAGGAAGAAAACCTATGAAGCAGGTGCAATTATATTGCTCGCGAAAATTGCCCTGGCCGTGAATTAAGAAACTGCTTAGGAACCTCGTTTCAATCTGCTCGGCTTTCAGTGTTTACAGCGGGAAGACTTACAATGAGTTTGTTCGAAAGGCCGTTTCTTTCGCGGCTTAAGCTCGGTCTGAATTTCAAAACAATGTTTATACCGGGCAATCAGACCGTCCCGTAACCTGAAGCCACTGTTTCGCCAAGGTTGTTATCTCCGAGCTCGATATGGAGGAGACAGTGTTTTGACCCCGGTATATCATTTCAACAGCCTATAACCTTTGTTTCACAAAACACGCGCTAGGTTCTATGACATTTCCCCTGTATTGCGTTTGTAACAAGACAGCTCGATCATAATGCAACGTTTAACCTTTCTTCGGCTCAAGCCGTGCCCAAATTGAAGGATTGCACTTAGGGGTGGAGTGACGTAGATTCAGAGGTATAGTGCGACTGAGTCGGGAAACTCGCCCAGCTGTTGAAAACTTCTTCCCAACTTTTTAATTACTTTCCAAAGAAAAGTAATTATTCTAATTACAAATTACACTCCAGCTTCCCTGGAGAAGTTGTAAAGTATGTTTTCACGAGTTGTGGGCCCGCTGCCGGACACTCAATTCATCACACTGCTATGAATTTACGTGTAAATAAATACGCCGGCGACGCTTTGGCTACACAGAGGCTTCCAAGTATTCGCCGTTTCCCTTTCGTGAATCGACCCCTCGCCAGAGAAATGAACTTCTTTACTTTGTTCATGCTGCACATTGCGCAAAAGGTTTGTTTTTTAAATGCGAGGCATTGCTTAGCGTACTGTAGGTACTGTGAGCGTATCTATCTATCTATCTATCTATCTATCTATCTATCTATCTATCTATCTATCTATCTATCTATCTATCTATCTATCTATCTATCTATCTATCTATCTATCTATCTATCTATCTATCTATCTATCTATCTATCTATCTATCTATCTATCTATCTATCTATCTATCTATCTATCTATCTATCTATCTATCTATCTATCTATCTATCTATCTATCTATCTATCATATTATACTGTATACTGCATTATACTAAGCATATTATTCTATACTATAATATAGGAGAAATGTACATATGAAGCAACTGAACTATACATTCTGTACGGTTTCGCAACGTAAGTCAGAAAAGAACAAGCATTTCTTCTCTTGAAACTCACCACTTCTCTGCCTTCACACAAATCATTTGGAACAGTGCAACATCGAAGGGTCACTGGAATGACAAAGAATGTAACAACACTTTGAGTTCTTGATGTAATGTGTTGTTTCTCTGATACTCAAGAAATATTATAACGTCAGGAAGCGGGTTGATGTGATTTCGTTTTACTTTCGGCGAACGAAATTTTTTTATGGGCGTTTAAATAAAGTAAATCTACAAGATACACGCTTGAAAACACAGTAAGCGAAGAAACGAAGAATGTGTCTGACAGCTAATTATAATAGCTGAACCTGGAAACACCATGTCACAGAGCATGTACAAACTGAGTAAAAATAGCCACCACTCGATTTCTTCTTTGACCGTTAATCGGGCGTTGCACTTTATTCACTCGGCTTAAAGAAGCAATTAGAGGATTTTGAAAAAAGAACCAGTGAGTAAAAAAAATCGAGAAAAGAAAAATTAAGGGAGAAAACCTATGAAGCAGGTGCAATTATATTGCTCGCGAAAATTGCCCTGGCCGTGAATTAAGCAACTGCTTGAGAACCTCGTTTCAATCTGCTCTGCTTTCGGTGTTTACAGCGGGAAGACTTACAATGAGTTCGTTCGAAAGGCCGTTTCTTTCGCGGCTTAAGCTCGGTCTGAATTTCAAAACAATGTTTATACCGGGCAATCAGACCGTCCCGTAACCTGAAGCCACTGTTTCGCCAAGGTTGTTATCTCCGAGCTCGATATGGAGGAGACAGTGTTTTGACCCGGTATATCATTTCAACAGCCTATAACCTTTGTTTCACAAAACACGCGCTAGGTTCTATGACATTTCCCCTGTATTGCGTTTGTAACAAGACAGCTCGATCATAATGCAACGTTTAACCTTTCTTCGGCTCAAGCCGTGCCCAAATTGAAGGATTGCACTTAGGGGTGGAGTGACGTAGATTCAGAGGTATAGTGCGACTGAGTCGGGAAACTCGCCCAGCTGTTGAAAACTTCTTCCCAACTTTTTAATTACTTTCCAAAGAAAAGTAATTATTCTAATTACAAATTACACTCCAGCTTCCCTGGAGAAGTTGTAAAGTATGTTTTCACGAGTTGTGGGCCCGCTGCCGGACACTCAATTCATCACACTGCTATGAATTTACGTGTAAATAAATACGCCGGCGACGCTTTGGCTACACAGAGGCTTCCAAGTATTCGCCGTTTCCCTTTCGTGAATCGACCCCTCGCCAGAGAAATGAACTTCTTTACTTTGTTCATGCTGCACATTGCGCAAAAGGTTTGTTTTTTAAATGCGAGGCATTGCTTAGCGTACTGTAGGTACTGTGAGCGTATCTATCTATCTATCTATCTATCTATCTATCTATCTATCTATCTATCTATCTATCTATCTATCTATCTATCTATCTATCTATCTATCTATCTATCTATCTATCTATCTATCTATCTATCTATCTATCTATCTATCTATCTATCTATCTATCTATCTATCTATCTATCTATCTATCGAGGTACCTATCTATCTATCTATCCGCCTACGTCTGGGTGCACTCGTGATCACCCCCTTAACATAGGGTAGACCAAAATTAGCATGCGAGGGTAAGATGGTTTGACGAATATGTCTCGCCGGTTATGTCATGAATAACCTGACAATCCCGTCGCGTACGTCGTCAAACCCTTTCCTCCGGACACGTGTGGCACATACACGTACACCACGGGCCGCGGTATGCGGGTATGTGCCACAGGTGATGGACAGTTTATATCTACCCACGAACGGTGAGAACAGACATTGGTAATTTTAACGCGAGAGCGTTAAGAAAAATACTGGCATTGGCAGCGTTGACCCGACGAGTGCAAAAAATAAATGCCAGGCTCCCAGCAGGAATAGAACCCAAGCATTCTGCGTGATAAGCAAGCGTTCTTTCACAGAGCCACGCCATGCCTGGTCACTGCTTTAAAGAAAGACCATAATGTTCGTGAAACGTCACGTTTGGTCGCAGTGCTGGTTATATAATTTTATAAACATTACGTATGTTCTTCTATGATACAGCCGTCAAGACGGGTTAAGGTTAACTGTAGTTAAGCGCCATCTGCTGAAGTTTGTTTATGTAGCACTGTGCAGGGCTACCATCCTCGCGAGCACAACCTCTACATATCAGCTTATTGCTTCTGGTGTTGGTTACCCATCTTGCTGTTGGCATCGTCACGCAACTGTAAACAACTGGTTATACAAAACATCTGCGACTGTTCCACATATGTTTGTGCGTACAACATTTGTACAATACTTTAGCGTCATTACTTAACGTTTCGCTCAATAAAAAATTACACCACAGTCATCTTCCCTCCGCATGCTTCGCATAAGATCGATTCTCATGGTACGTGGGATCTGCCGAATTTTTCCAACGCAGCGCCACTCGTGAAGACCTTGTTATACGGCAAGGGGCCACTTTGAGTGGGTGGTTCCTGCGCAGTGATTAACACTCTAGTAAAAGCTTAAGTGGTATTGTGTCGGGCCTCCAGGTTTGCGCTTAGCACTCGCACCTGCGGCACTCGGTAGTGGGGCTTGCCGAATTCCTGTGGCGCATAGCCACCTGCGTTTTTCTGCGGACGCCAAGGTCTTCACGGTCGGGATAAACAGCTTTGCTGCAGAAAAACAAAAACAAAAAAAAAAAGAAAGAAAGGAAAACAAGAAAAACGATGTAGCCTTTCAAACTACTGTACGAGTTCACAACTCTCAAAACTCATCTTCCCCGTCGCTCAAAGAAAGTGGACGTGAAGTTCCTGGTCATCACCTATTTATATTGCAAGACGAGAGATGGAGAGACCGAATCCAGCGGAAGACAACAAGGTTAACCCGGTCGTGAGAAGAATTCTAAGCCCCCCCCCTCCCCCCCCCCCCCCGAAACGCTTCGTTTTAATACCGGGCAAATGGCCCTCTTGAGTGGTGGACGAACACGTGAAGTGCTTCTAAGTGTGCGGGCAACGCGCCTCCAGCGAATTCGCATGCCCCGCGTTTTAGAGCCACCACCGAGATCGTTCAGGCTCCGCGCTTGATGCCGTTTCGAGCTGTTTTAAGTGCGGCTGTACGTCCCCTGGAAAATAAGACGGCATACCCTTGTTAGCGCTTAGTGTGAGTGTTCACCTTGAGACCTATATGAGTGCCCACGTGTCGGAGAGGGTACTATGTTAGCGTGCGCATCGACTATTCCAGCGGCAGTGTCCGCAGTCGACTACGTTCTCTAGTACAGTTTTACATGGATAAGTGATGTGACCCGTATTTAGAAAATTCACCGCCGAAGCACTCCGTACAGATGGGGAACCAGTGAATCTGAAACGTACGGCGTGGTGTATATCACTGGGATGGTCTCGACAGTTCACTAACGTCTTTCTCGGCGATTTGTTATGTCTGTCCGGAAATCTTATTTGTTTTTTTTTTCTCACTGGTGTTCCCTTCTTCATTTGAAGCTGACCAGCGCTGAGTAGTGGGATTCGCCCAATTTCTGTGGCACATGCACTTTCGCCCGCGTACGATTTCTTCATATCTAGCGGACCGGTTGTGCGGACAATGGGCCGTGCCCAATTTCTGTGGTGGCACATATACGGTGGGAGTTTTTGTGTTTATATCACGGACGAACTTTTATTTCAACTTCACAGTAAGAAAGTACTCACACTATAAATTCGTTCGTATACCATACATGATGCGAACCAGTAGCTATGACTGAAATATAAGCTCAACTACGCGCCCAATGAGAGACTTCACGTAAAATAAGCATTGTGAATTCGGCTCATAGTCCAACCAAAGGTATACGGTATATCATGCGTACATGATACTGTCGCATAATTGTGACGTTGACGTGGCGCTCTTTGCCTCTGTTGTCTCGTCCCTTCCCAAACGTTCTTTGCGCTGTTAACATTTCTAAATGAAGTGGTTATGCCGTTTGGAATGTGGTTGTCACCCGTACAAGCACCTGCCTATGCACATAATTACTCATCGATGCTTGCACAGTGACATGAAAGCGATGCGACAGAAAATGCGACGCGACCCGACACACTGGAAGGCATATGAATGTGGCAATGCGTTAACTTGGTGACAAACCGGAACAAGTCCTCTTATTTTGCAGTATTTCGATGAATGCTCGTGATATATGAGGTGTAATACTCCATATACATTGTATGTGAACTGTACGTGTATTTTGTATATGAATTTAGGAATGCTTTATGCATATCTTGTAATGTTTTTTTTTACACTTATTTTATTGAATGCACAATTTTAAGACATGCAGAACGCACAAGTGCCCTTCTCTCCAAGCTGAGTGCCACCTAAGATGGTAGATCTTGGCCTAAAATAACAATTGAGGTGTGAGTTTTCTGCCTACCCCAAGCTTTCAAACGCCCGTCTAGCAAGCAACAAATCACTGTCCCGGCGGTAACGCCATCTTGCAATACTGTATTACCATTAAGATACACCAATTACACTGTTGTGAAGTTTTCTTTAAATATGCTTCGGCTGTGGAGCGGCGTCTTCTGGCTAGTACCCCCCCCCCTTACTCCCCCCACCACCACCACCATGTCTGTGGCAGCTCAGCAAGTAAGCTGTCACACTACCCAACTCGGTTCGTTTTCCTGCCGTGTAACTACAATTCGATTGGGTTAAATGCAGAAAATACTATTCTCCTTGATTTAAATGTAGGTCAGAAAACCTTAATGGTCAAAACTGACCCAGAGTGCCTTCACCACGATGCGCCTTATGTCGTGATTTCGGCATGTAAAAACCCCAGGAGTCAAGAGCAAGAACTAAACTCGCGAAGAGTATATAACTGCCCAAATTTAACGTGACGGGCAGCTCCTTTACTTACACTATGTAAGCGCATGCGCATTGCATTGACCTCTTTCGCCTGCATGAAATGGCGCGCAGAACGAACACGTCACCGCAGTCATTGACGGCTTCCAGCGAGTCTTCGGTCGCTCAGTGCAGTCCCCGCATTTTCGCATCAGCCCACGCTTGGGTTGCCAACGTTCACGCCTCGAAGTTGAAGCAAGAATGCGCCGGCGGAGAAAAAAATGCAAACTGCGAGGGCGTTCCATCGGTCTGTCTGCGCGCGGTGAATTATAGGAGGCGTGCCCGCATGTCCAAGTGGAGGTCAGGTCGCGACCGGCATTCGTCGAGCCAAGATGGCGGCAAAGGACGAATTGCATGCGAAGAATATGGAGCTGGATTTCCAATGTGACTCACCCATAATGTGAAACGAGTTCAAGGAAAAAAAAGAAGAGATAAATATATATAACACTGAATTGTGACTGCTACTGCTGTATTTGAGTGCGGTGAAGGCGTTCACGAACTCTAGGATAAGGTCTAGGTGCGTGGGCAAGTTGGTTTGGGTTCTTAATTATGGTAGGACAGCGCAGCGTTAGGCAACGAATACAGACAAGGAAAGAGAACAGCGCATTCCTTGTCTTCGCGTTCCTTGTGTATTCGTTGCCTATATCTCTGCCCTACCATAATTATGACACCAACTCTGTCTATAGGCGGCTTTTCGCCACTCTGAACGGTGACGCCATGGAGGCTGCGATCAGTCATTGTGCTTTTGTGCAGCGCATGCAACTACTCACAACACCGCGTGCGTGCGTGTGTGTGTGTGTGTGTGTGTTTGCGTGTGTGTGTGTGTGTGTGTGTGCGTGTGCGTGTGTGTGTGTGTGCGTGCGTGCGTGCGTGTGTGTGTGTGTGTGTGTGTGTGTGTGTGTGTGTGCGCGTGTGTGTGTGTGTGTGTGTGTGTGTGTGCGTGCGTGTGTGTGTGTGCGTGCGTGCGTGCGTGCGTGTGTGCGTGCGTGCGTGCGTGCGCGCTTTCAGGATTCAGGACAGGTCTGAATAGATACGCTGGAAACTGGGGCAGTCATCTGGACCTAACAAATGGGAATAGCGGAGTTGGAAGGGAGGGATGGAAAGGCGCATGGCAGTAAAGAAGTGTGAGGTGTGAAGAAATTTACATATAAAAATTACGCGATTAAGTCATCGCCCGTGAAAGGCAGTCGCGCATGAGCAGAAAACATACAGAATCTCGTATAAAACCGAACAAGTTGCAGTTTTATTTTTTCAAATACGGTGTCTTGTTAGCTGTCTTCTACCAACATTTCGCAATGAGATACGGTGATGTCCAATAATTTCTAACTGAAACACACAGCATGAGAACGAGCAGAGAGCCAGAATAATGTATCACTATATAATAGAAAAAATAAAATTATAAATTTAAAAGAAGCCAAAAGTAAAAATCGATAACGAAAAAAATGAAGGCATTAAAATACTAGGCGGCAAACAATTTTTCAGAACTAAAAAATGGCACATCGTTTTCATTTTTAAAAAAATCGAATAATTGTGTCTTTTCTTTTCTTCCTGCAGACTTTTTCATTGACCTACTTTTTGACATCTCTCTTCTATCATCTTTTATTCCCCTTAACCCCTTCCCCAGCACAGGGTAGCCAGCGGGTCTGAGAACTGGCCAACCTCCCTGTCTTTCCGCTTTTCTTTTCCTCCTCCTCCTCCTCCTCCTCCTCCTACGTATAGATTCTAATAATAAAAAAAAAGAACGTCAATATATTGTAGAGAGATAAACGCGACTTCAGAAAGTCCTCTTACGTAAGCGCTTTAGGGCACTGCAACTAATGCGCTTAGCTCGGATCAAATTTATTCTCAACAATCAACGGACGACCTTTTTGTCCAGGTTAGGCATTATTGCCCTTTTCCATGTGAGGATTTACCGTATGAGCCACTGATACAAGCAATAGAGTCTTAATTCAAAGATTTGCGAAATCACAGCCACCACTCATTTCATAATGTCGGAGGATTTCCCATAATGTAAAGGCAGTTACCACGGCCATCCTATAATGTTATAAAGCGAGGTTTCATCACTCCTGAAAGATCGCCTCGCATGCGAAACAGTTTCATTTAATCTACTTCAGCGGAGTTTAGCAGTGAAGGAGCAATAATGTCGTCCTTTCTATCTCCTAGTCCAATATTTGACTCTCGAAAAGAGACTTTCACAACGGGGCGTTATCACATAAAGGGCACTTCATCGGGCAGCCATAATTGTTTTTACAGACTGGAACTTGCGAAGAGAAGCCCAAGGAACATTCTAGCAAAATACATTTCTGAACGGCGCCAGCAGAATCGAGATTTAATCCCCTCAATTACGACTTTGGACTTAATTTACATCTGTTGAATCCAACAGATTGATCTATTTTCTTTAAAATTCAAGTTTCATTATTCAGAAAGAAATAAATGCCACACTCAGCGTATACTATAAACCAGTTCACGTGAGTCTCCGTAATTACCAAAATAATTAATAACCAATATATGCCCATTTTTTTTTATTGACATGATGTAAGGAGATGTTGGCGCATAAATAACGTGCCGGTTATTCCTTAACCCTTAGAAGTGTCTAACATGGAGCACGTAGGGTCTAAATTTAGAAACGTAACAAGTCTACAGCACATGCAATATACAACTTAGCATAACAGTCAAGAAATGACATAACAGTCAATACAACATACTCAACAACGACATATATGTGAACACACGGTGACGTTAAATCAATTGAAGAGTAACCGTTACATAGCATAACCAAGACAAAAAAAATCACGCCATATCCACGAAGTGAATGATGATGAGTGGGCGAAGCTCGATCGTTTTCATCCATGGCAGAAAGAGAATGTGTGGTCTGGAACGCGCTTATACTTCATGGTCATCAGCGTCATCGTCATCGTTATCACGTGTAGTGGGTACATTCCACTATACTGGAACGCGCCTATACTTCATCGTTATCACGTGTAGTGGGTACATTCCACTATACTGCGTCATCGTCATCTTTATCACGTGGAGTGGGTACATTCTACTATACGTGGCTACCTACCTACTACAACTACTACTACTACTACAGAGGAGGGACAGACCCGCACCCTAAGGAGCTTCGCCCCTAAAATAGTCAACAGTCACATAAATACACCCTGTGACGTTAAAAGAAGAAAAATTTTCAATGCTTTTAAAGCGCACCTCTGTAAGCCTCTTGTTGGCCACGATCCCAAAAGTTTCCTTAAACTTAGTGGTCTGCGATCTAATGTCATTAACGATGCCTATCAATAGTTATGCTTTGTGAAATGATAAGTGCAAGATTAGTTACACGATAAAGTGCTCGTTATCAATTAGTTGTGTTCATTCCTACATAACAGTGAACAAAAATTACCGCAGTCGGTTACAACTCGTGGAATTTTTTTCAAACCTAGAAATGCACCTTCCAGTTACCTTTCTGTTTAATTACTACACGCACCAAAGATAACTTTTTGAGGGCTTGTTTCTATGTTTTACACAACGTTAATGAAAACCAGCAGATAACTACGTCAAGGAAAGTATAGGCGACGTTAATTAATTGTACTGTTTTAAGTCTATTGTAGTAATTGTGGTACAGGTGCGCTAACACTCCCTGGGTTTTAATGTACATAAATACCTCACAAAGTGGATGAGGAGACGACCGCCGCCTTAGCTCAGTTGGTAAGAGCATCGGGCGTATAATCCGAAGGTTGCAGGTTCGGTCCCTGCCGGCGGCAAGCTGTCTTTTAGTTTTCTTTACTTCCTTCATATCTGTATCACAATTAGTACGATACACTTAAAACAGTACAGTTAATTAACGTCCCCTATACATTCATTGGCGTCATTATCTGCTGATTTTCATTAACACGTGCGACAGTTAATTGAAACATTAATATTTGGTTCGAAGATGGTTAGCGTGAAACGTACCACTATGGTTTGGAATTTCTTTCTTTGCCTTGTCTCCAGTAGATGAAACATTAAAAAATCACGCCATATCCACGAAGTGAATGATGATGAGTGGGCGAAGCGCCGGAGGTAATCTGGTAAACCGCCAATCCCCGTAAATTTTACCCACTGGATGGGGTAGATGATGATTTTGTTCAAGAGCTCTACGGACCACAAGGAGGGGGTTCCCCTGATTTTGTTTTCCTCATCAGCGTCATCGTCATCGTTATCACGTGTAGTGGGTACACTCCACTATACTGGAACGCGCTTATTCTTCATGGTCATCAGGCGTCATCGTCATCTTTATCACGTGGAGTGGGTACATCCCACTATACGTGGCTACCTACTACTACATACTACAAAGGATGGAGAGACCCACACCCTAAGGAGCTTCGCCCCTAAAAACATGTCGCGTACATATTGAGACATGTAGAGATGTCGTGACTGAAATGCACAGGCAAAGCAGTGTGGTAAAAAACTATAGCGTGAGACGGTAGTGTGATTTTGTTCGTCTTTACAACTGTGCAGGGTGAAATATAATGGGGATTTAACGACGCAGGCAGGATGTGACTAAGTGTCCAACACGAACAGATGTCCACTTAACAAGCACATGCGCTAACGAGCAAGTGGTATTTATTGTACGTTAATAAGGGTGATTTTTCATTGTACACATGGTTGTATTTCACTCGTATTCGCAGCCCCGTATCATGTTTTTGTATTACATTTTCGAGCAATGCCATAGTAAATTAGTGGTAATTACGAGCTACAGCGTTATGATACAGACAGCTGGATAATGGGACAAATCAAACCAAAGTGAATGTCCACCGCTGTGGATAAGTGATTATGGTGCTCGGCTGCTGGCACGATGGTCGCGGGTTCGATCCCGGTCGCGGCGGTCGCATTTCCGTGGAGGCGAAATGGTAGATGCCCGTGTACCATGGGATGTCAGTGCACGTTAAAGAACACCTGATGGTCGACATTTCCGGAGCCCTCCACTATGACGTGCCTCATAATGATACCGTGGTTGTGGCACGTAAAACCTCAGATGTTATTAAATCAAAATAAATCTTCGTTTCCACCACCTACAATTACACAGATGGGGACCGAAGGAAACAGAGCCTACAATATGCGGTTTGGCTAGCTCGCAGCCAGAAGCAGTAATTGGCGTGTGGGCAGCAGCAATGAAAAATATTCAATAAACAAATGAAAATTGATGATCGGCGCTAAATAGGAGTAAAACACAATAATCCAAAGAAAAAAATATGACGCTAGGATAAATGACATCAATTTTCCTCTACATAAAAAAAATTGAAGGACACTTTGTAATTTCCAAAGTGCGTTCGGCGAACGCCTGTGCCCATTGAGACGGGGTCCGACAGAATGGAAAGCGATGCGCGCGCCTCCCTTTTTGCATGATTGTACACGATGGGCACAGCGACGCTACACAAGCAAAGCGCGAGCGCTGTAGAGTCCGACGAGAGGCGCGACCGACGCGACCGGCATCCGTTGGCGCGCCCTGGCGGCCACCTGGCACCGTGCCAGGGCATGGACGGAGGGACGGACGGACGGATGGACGTGAGCATGAGATATTAAATGCTTTCGCCTCAAAGGGACACTGAAGAGCAAAATGATTTTTCGCATATTAGAAAAGTAAAATTTCACAATACCGAAAACACCACTCTTACCGCGACACGACGCTTGGTAAGCGAGAAAACGCGCGCAAAGAAAATGCGGGTGGAGACGCCACCTTTAGATTCCCGCACCAAACACCGTAACGTCATAGATTTTGAAGGCGTCTACTGGGTCCTACGTAGATTCTAATCGATAAAAATGAAGTACGTTGTCATCTGTGGATGCCATAGACCTAGCATGCGAAGTTTCAGAAAATTCCATCGAGCCAATGTCACGAAAATACGAAAAATACATTTGGAATCTCTGACGTCACGCGCGCAGATATCGGCGCGAAATTTAAAAATGAAACTTCAACCTTGATTTTCTCCGCTTATAATGAACTTATGACTGTGAAACATATGGCATTGGAGTTCTCAGAGTGCAGTTTGTCAATCTAAACCAAGTCATTGTTTCTCTTTAGCATCCCTTTAAAAGACGAGCATTGTCGCTCACATTGCCCATTCATCTTTTGCTTCGCGCTGTAAATCTCGCCACTATAGTCATGACAAAACTAGCCAAACCCTTCACCCTTCTAAATTATAACAACGCTCTCCCCAACCTGTCCCATATACTTATCTATCCCCTTCACTCACGAATTAAGATGCGCATCTGGAAATGCGTCAAATTCGCACGGCATAATTCCAAGGCACTCAGTATTACATTCCAAGAAAGAAAATGAAGTCGTGTCTTGTTTTGTGTGAGTTTCAGTAATTAAAGTAAATTGGCGTGTAACTAATTATCTAATTATTCTGCCATCAGTCAGCTTCAATACCTGCATAAAAAGAATAAACTATTCAAGCCCGAAATGCATGCACAGTTAGTTCTTTGGTTGTATTCGTTTCGAGCGGAGAAAAAAAGATATTGTTGACGTTGCTCCTGGAACGTGGCACGTCGAACGATCGTCGAACACGGTAGTGTCTCCAGCAAAGTGATCCTCTGGAGCAATACGCAGCACTATGAAGTTGAATGATCGCTGGTTGTCCACTCACGAAGCCTGCAGGAATGTGCACACTGAGTTTCAGACCAGTTGGAGAAACAGGAGCCCTGTGACGCGCCTCCGAAGTTCGCGTACACAATTGTGTACGTATGCCGTGACAAGGGGCTATATACATATACATGTATCTATCTATCTATCTATCTATCTATCTATCTATCTATATATATATATATATATATATATATATATATATATATATATATATATGTATATATATATATATACACATATACATATACTTATCACCTTGCATAGCTTCTTTCCGCAACAAACTGCCACTTTGGTGCACATCAGGAAGCGCTTCTTAGCGCCGCCGGTATACGTTTCATAGTTTTATTGCTGTCGTTCAAGTCCTCATGTTTTCCCATAGTTTGGAGTGAAACCATGCAATTGTTTTTCGGAACCTAAGACTGGCTGGAATGTTGGCAACCTTGATCTTTCGGCGAATGCGGTTGTTTACGATTTCTATATTTGCTTCGCACGCGATGTCGCCTTCGTGGAATGCTCGAATACTGCCTCTCTAGCGTTTTTAGTTTCACCTCTGAGGTCGCGATTTTATATCTTGGATGCGCGGAGCTAGTGTATTGTACGTTGTACAATGTCGCCTTTTTGTAATACTACTGCTGCTGCTGCTACTACTACTAGTACTACTACTACTGCTGCTGCTACTACTACTAGTACTACTACTACTGCTGCTACTACTACTAGTACTACTACTACTACTACTACTACTACTACTACTACTAATAATAATAATAATAATAATAATAATATAATAATAATAATAATAATAATAATAATAATAATAATAATAATAATAATAATAATAATAATAATAATAATAATAAGCCCGATATGATGAGACACAATGTAATGGGGGGACTCCAGGAAGATTTTCCGAGAAGGAGTGTTTTCATATTTCTCTTCTTTCGAAATGTGGCCCCCGGGGCGGGGAATCGAACCCACACCCTACGAGCTAAGCAGTCCAACTCCTTAGCCACTAAGGTAACATGGTGAGTATCCCACCCTATTTGTTACCGAACACGGGCCGTACAAGTGAATGTAGGGAATGCGAAGCTGTAAGCAACGTCTACAGCTATGTTTGTAGCACCTACAATGTATCGGTTGATTAGTTGAATAATTCATTGAGCGAATGAACGAAGTACGAATGAATGAAGGAATAAAGGAATGAATGAATGAATGAATGAATGAATGAATGAATGAATGAATGAATGAATGAATGTGCCAGCAATGCTTTCTGTGTAACTCTTTGTGTTTATTATTTCGCGCTATTTGTGAACTTTTCCTCCTGGTTTTCCCTTTGCGCGCAACTCTATTGGTTATTAATAAAATATTTTGATGTATTGTACCATTGTTGAGGACTTATCAACACGTTATAGCGTTCTTCAGTAACTTTTCTGGGTGGGACAGTTGGTGCTGCACGGCTAATACTGGTTGCAGGATACGCACAAAGTAGAAAAAAAAAGACTACAGTATGAACATTAATTTTAATCATTTCTATTGTAACAGCGATGATAACCAGTACAAGGGCGTTGCGCAGTGCTGGTGTAATCATCACTGGCAAGGCCTCCATTCGCTTAGGCTTTCCATTTATATATTCCTCTGTACATTTATTTCTTCTAATCAAGCAACGAAGTTTTCGCATATTCGGTTCAAAAAGGAGGCGCACTTACTGTTGCTACAGCTGTAAGGGGACAAAATAAAAAAAGAACAAACGTTTCCTGATTGAAAATGTCTTTTATGGCTGCCTTTTGGCGCACGCAGCGATCGCTAACACGCAAACAAGTCGTTTGGTTCACGACGAAGCGCAGAACGAGCTGGTTGAAAGGCCAGGGAGCACAAAGCACAGCCGCCGTATGGCCGATGAGATATGGCTTCGACTAAGAAAGGAGCTTGGCTTGGCTCGATGCGCCGCGCTGAGAATCTCGCGGCGCACTCGCGAGAGTTTCAAGGTTGAAACGCCCGTCAATAATACGCCGGCAGACTCGGCTTAGAGTGATTACGAGATGACTAAAGAAAAAGAAAAAACTTTCTAGAAGTTGCCGCGACCAAATCGTGCGTCAAATCAAATGGCGGTGAGCTCGAAACCGGAACAAGCGATGATTCGAGTTAACAGTTTCACGGGGAAGCTTCGCCGTTTTCCGCCCTGAATATGTTCCAGTGGTTCCTCTCTGTGGCGTAGTAGTAAAGTGCAGATAAATTATGCGTTGGTTACAGTACCAGCGCAAAATGCTCTTTAGTGTTAGTAACCGCGGGCAGCTATAGCTTTCCCACAGTAGAGTGCCTACAGTACTCTAAAGCGTTCACGATTTCTTCTAAACGCACTCCAAACGGCTCCATTCAGAGCCCACTAGACTTGCTCGTTCTTCAACTTTTCGCGACGACATAACGCCCTCTAATAGCAATGTTCATGGCAATCTCAAGTCGCCTACGATTATCTTCAAGGTCCAAGGGAAAACATCGTTTTGGCATAGAAATCTAGCCTCTCTTCTCGACGTCATGTTGAATATGAAGTTTTTTTCTTTTTTTTATAATCTCATTCACTCTCTAAGATTTCCTTACTAAGCAACTACGTCACACCCGCGTTAAACTAACATCCACCAGTCATCATCATGAGCTGAGTGTATCACCTTTTCATCACGGTACTAATGCGTATAAAAAAAGCTGTTTTTTTAAATAAGAAAATCTTTACCCGGACACGGCAGATCTTTACCAACTACTGAATTTGTTTCTTTGTTTTTTTTGCGTTACTAACCATTGACCTTAGGGTTCAGTACATTTTGTGTTGTTTTGCGATTTTCATATTTGGCAATTGCACTCCTGTGATAGACCTTCAAAATTGCAGTATACTGAAATAAAATTTAAAAAAAACAAATTTTAAAGCCATATGGAAGCAAAGAATTTCGCCTGAGACGTTAACAAATAAAAAAGCCTAGGAGCTTTGTGCGCTGACTTGCCTCATACTGCGCGTGACTGACACCAGAAATGAGGAATGTATTCATTATTACATGAAAGTACTATAAAAGACAAAAAAAAGGCACACAAGAAAAGTGAACCACAATGAAAGAGCACTCCAAATCATTATTACACTTTTGAAATCATTATCGTATTTCATTGGTTATATCCGCGGTAATTTATGTTCTGCTTCAGTATGTAGCATTTCTGGTGAAGATTTCAACGAGAGCATTGGGATCTTGCTCGGCCTCGAGTGTTGCAAGACTAAATTTTTAGTTCGGAAATTATTGTCGCCACAGTTGTTAATAATACTCCGAAATGTTCTGAACTGCTTTTCAATCTTCTTTCTGCGTGTTTCACATAATGTAACCATTACACAGATGTACAATAGCCAGCTTTATCTTTATGCCGTAATTCCTGAAGGGCTCATTTCACCAGCTTGAACCACGGGAAGTTAAGATAGTTAATGTCAGTCTCTTTTTTTAAGTATGCCTATTGTGGTGTCGCAAGTGGTTAGATAGAGAGCACTTAGAATGCTTGCTTCACGGTTATGTACGTAATCCACTGGAAAGCTCGCGGTGCTTTCGTTTCTGTTTAAGAGGCAGAGGCTTTAAATGGAGCTGCGCTATCGGGAAATGCCCTGCAATTTAAACCCGCAGGGAGAAGTAAGTTTTGACGAAAGCACATTAGAGACATCATACAGAAACAGTCAAGAGTTTACTGCGAGTTTCATTTCTCTTAGCGAGTTTTTGGAATGAGATGTTGGAGTGAAACACTGGGGACGCAACGCTTCTGCTGGTTCCCTTTTTTCATTGTCATAGATGACAATGGGCTGTAGAGGTTGTATGAACAGAAACAACGACCTGGAGACAGCACGCAGGGTTGCCGTTGGGTGGACATGAAAAGGCGCCAGAAATAACGCCAAAAGTAGCTAAAGTAGCCATGTCATTTGATATTACTGCTAAATTTCTAGCCGAATAGAACAGAAGCGGTATTATCAACAGAGTCTTTACTATTGATGAATAAATAAAACCATTTTGAATAAGTAAAACCACCAGTTTAAGAAAGAGCCATGACGCCAACTGGAAATTTTCATCGCCAACAGGGTCCAAAAGTAGCCAATTTGGCGCAAAGTAGCCACCAACGGCAACCCTGACAGCACGGCCCACGCTTGAATAGGTGGGCCCGTTTTTTTTTTTTTTTTTTTTTTGTTAAAACCGCCTTCGTCATTCTTGGTGTGTCAGTTTTTAAAAAGTTAGTGCCTTCAAACTAGCATGCTAAGGATAAGAAGACGTATTTGACAAAGACGGGTCCACCTATTCGTCGGCACATTCTGCCTGAGGCCCTTGCTCAGACAGGGAGAAGTCAGGGACGATATAACTAGCCTGGACTAACTAAAGAAGCGGAGTTTTAAGGGCTCATTTTTCTGCATTAGACATGACATTATCGATACTAACAGACAATGAAGCCAAGGAAAGTATGCGGGATGTTATTTGTGGTATTTGTGATACAAATTAGAAGACATGGAAGTGGACGAAAAAAAAACTCACAGTTTCACCGCAAGGGTGAAGCAATGAATGCGATAGCAAAAAATTGTAATGTTATACGAAGTGAGGCTGGCAGCTAACTCTTTTTGGATCCGATCTCACGCAACTCTAGAAAACGCTTGTTTAAGAGAATTCTCTTCGCGTTGAGAGCGCAGCACGTAGAAGGGTACGCCGGCCCGGCCGCCGAGAAGGGGAGATGAGAAGGGGAGATAAAGCGCGCGCCCGCGCCCGCGCTCGTAAAATCGAACGTCGCCCCCCCCCCCCCCCCGCTCGCTGTCGGCCGCCGAGAAGGGGAGATAACGCGCGCGCCCCCGCTCGTAAAATCGAAGGTCGCTCGAGGGACCCCCCCCCCCCTCGCGTCTTTTCACGCTCACGAACGACGGGCGGGCCCGGTTATATATATACATATACATATACGGCAAATGACGCCGACGCCGACGGCGAAAACCAGCCGCGAGTGTCCATATAATTGCTATCGCAATAATAACTTGTTGCTGGCAGGGACCGAACCTGCGCCATTCGAATAACGCGTCCGGTGCTCTATTAATTCAGCTACGGCACCAGTCATCCCCCCGTCCACTTTGTCGGGCATGTCTGTGCATTCAAACCTGGGAGTGTTAATCAGCGCCGCTAGTGGCTATGATGGCGAGTGTGGAACACTCTTTTTCTACCTCGCGGCTCTCGCCGACAGATGGACACGGGTGCGCGGGAGGGAGAAGAAACCGACACTGCGCATGTCTGTTGCCATGACGACGTACGTGCGAGGAGGCTCAGCTTCAAGGTCAAATGTATGCACAAGAACGTTCTCTGGGTTTGTAATGGGAGGAATCGAGCTACCGCCCTAAAATGTGCAGGAAGTGAGAATTTCACTAAAAATTACAACATGAGCGGCCTCCTCAAATCTTTAATTCCACGTGCTGAAGTAAGCTTGCGGATTAAAGTTAGCAGTCACTGCTAACTTTGATCGAGCGGGTCAGATGGCCTGATCAAAGATACTTATATCTCGCGGCACATAATTTCACTCCATACTATGTTTTGTTTAAGCACTGTGAGGCAGATTTGGTTGGCCTGTGGTAAAATAAAGGGAAAAAAACAATCAACAATATAAAAAAGAAATTGTTGAGAGTCGGCAACGTTTAGTCACAAAAGTTAACGGTTTACTTTACCTTATCATTTGCTCTAAAATTTACAAAATTTACAGTCTCGGTATTCGTATCTGAGGTTTTATACGCGATAGCAAAGGAACAGTCCATTTCCTCTGGTACATCGCAGTCAATTTCCTCGCGCTTAATCGATCCGTCTTTCCCACATAGGGCACTTTCCAGTTATCCATATGCCCTTAACAAAAATAGAGCAAGTTTACGGCAAGATTTTCTTACCCGTTTTTTTTTTCTTCATTTTTTGGAAATTCATTGCGTGCAGGGGTAAAGAAAGGTTTCATGCATCGATTAAGTTAATGGAAAATTCAGTTCCTACAATTGAATAGGTAACGTCTCTTTCTTTATGTTCGTTCTGTATTTTTACTATATGTTTACTGAGCTGTAGACTGCTGTAACGGTGCATTTATTCTCTTGTGGACGTCACAGTTGCGGAAAGAAAAAAATCGTTAAGTCTGCTGTCCTCCATCCTTCGCCCCCCATCCCCTGCTCCTACAATACACAAAATTAAAAGGTGCAAACGGAAATGAGAACTTCAGTCTAGATTTCACAGCGCCGGTTCCATGTAGCTTCTATTTTAATTTTTTTAGAGAGGCTACGACGCTACATTCTGCCTAACGACCAGTACGTTACGGCGCCCTTGGAGCTTTTTTTCTTCTTCTTCTTGTACACTGTTCATGCGAGTCGATAATTTTTTTCTCTCAGGACCCCAAATAAAGTTGCTTGTCTGTCTGTCTGTCTGTCTGTCTGTCTGTCTGTCTGTCTGTCTGTCTGTGTCCTAACTGCCATAGTTTCGCTTCTTCTCGTGACACGTCGTCTTCTGCTCATGAGACTTCCCCTTGGGAAAACGTGTGAGGTCATATAACGAGCAAATAAATCGTCGTGTTTAGGGTCACGACAATTTTTTGAAAAAAAAAAAGATCTTAGGGAAATAATGAAGAAGGAAAAGAAACACCGCCTGAGTACTCCGTACTGATGTTTACCCAGCGGCGCTGAAACTCCTGACCGTTCTGTCTAGCACTCGGTTAATCCCGACGGTTCCACGAAAGTCTTTCTAAATTACTGGTTACGCCCGTCTAGAAATCTTAATTGGCGTTTGCCCCCATTTGCGCCCTTCTTCATTTTTAGTGGACCGGTAGTGAGTAGCGGGGCCTGCACAACTTATATGGCATATATAATCTAGGAGCTTTAACATAAGATGGACGCATTTTGGTTTTGCCTAAGCCACATATAAAGCTTCGATGCAAAAATAATTTGTTGTTAGTAAATTACGATTCCTACAATACCAAAGCCCTCATTACACTTCCCGCGAGATGACGCTTGGGAAAATATGAAAAGTAACGGTGGCACCTTGACGTTCCCTGCACCAATCGGTTATGACGTCATAGCTGCTGACTAGACACACACACACACACACACACATATATATATATATATATATATATATATATATATATATATATATATATATATATATATATGAAGGAAGGAAAGAAGTGTGAACTTAAGGGCTCATTTGCTTTGTTAAACACATCATGAATGAGAACTAACAATGATATATATATATATATATATATATATATATATATATATATATATATACACGCACTATCAAATTGATATTGTTTCCGTACCGACAAAAGTTTGTATTCGTGGTGCCTTTTGTTAAGCAAATTTTCTTATGGCAGCCCGGAAGCCCCGTCTGCTCGCGGGAGAAAGAATGCATCGCGTCAGCGCATTTATCACGACATATCTCGTGCTCTGGAAGCAGCTGGTGAGGCAGGTACCTCTATACATAGTCCTAACATGCCGCTGGGATCGCGTGAGCGAAGAAAAGTGAACTCTATTCGCGATAGCCTGGATGTGGACAAAAAAAAACAAAAAAAAGAAGAAAAAAAACTCACACAGTACATTATGCATTCACTTAAGATGACTGGACGGTGAATGCCGCCTTCTTCTGCATCTTTTTTCTTTTTAGACGATGTATTATCCTCACCCACACCCTTCCGAGAGCTTTCGGAGGGGTCTGGGGGGAGGATCATATAGTGAGCCGCGTTGGCACTATATGAGCTACCAACGGCTCACTATATGAGCCGTTGGTAGCTCATATAGCGCGCCGTCCCTGTGTAACGTGGTTTTGGCGTGCCTCCAGTTTCGGAGGCGTCGCAAATTTGAATTAACGTTTAGAAGTGCTTCCACCGGGGCTGTAGTTGGTATGGCATTGCGAAGTGAAACGATAGGCTGCATAGATGATCAGAGACTAATGACACAAGAAGGTCCTAGTCCGTTTCGTTTTTTTTTCTTATTGACGTGATGTAGGGAGATGTTGACGCACAAACATGGCGCCGGCTACTCCTTATCCCTTAGAGGTGTCTAATGTAGAGCACGTAGAGTCCAAGTCTCTGAGCGTAACAAGTCCACAAGGACATTCAATATGCAACTTAGCTTAAGAGTTAACAAGTCCACAGCACATACACTATGCAATTTAGTCTAACAGTTTAAACAAAAGATTTCAAAGCAACATATTCAACAATCACATATCTGCACATACTGTGATGTTGAAGGTATGTGGCAATGTCTCGGTATCCACTGGAACATTATTTCATGTTGCTTTTGATTTGTCTTTGTGAGCTCTTTAAGTGTCTCGTAAATCCGACTATCATTTATTGTTTTCGTTTTTGTGCTACAGAGTGATGTTAGTCTTGATGTGTCGTTCTTCTCTGTCCAAATATGCAGCGCACCGTTTCACTTCGCAAATTTGGAGCACGTCACATAATTTTGCAGTGCCTCTGTGACCAGCCCTTCCACTACCAAGCGACGATGTCATCTGATGACGTCAAAATATGACGTCCCGTATTATGACTTCACATTGCCGTCTTGATGATGTCACAAATTTTGGCAAGCTGTGACGTCACGACGACGGCACCACGTGATTATTCTTTTTTGCGTCACTCACTTTGCGCCGACGCCGACGACGCTCACTTTTCACATTTGATGAAGAATTTTAAGGCTTTCGCCTTAAAAAGTCACAGTTTCGCCCCAAGGGCGAAGCAATCCATGCGATAGCAAGAAACTGGTATGTCACATGAAGAACGACAATCAGCTCGATTCTAGCAGCGCGCCGCTGAAGCACAAAGAAGGCGCTCGAAAAGAACGCGCAGCTATACACAGGACAAGCGCTAACTAACAACTGTCACAGTTGTTACGCCTTTGTGTTTTAGCAGCGTGCTGCAAATGTCGACTATGCAGAACCGGACGCTCCTAGGTATTTCTTCTTCTTTGAAACTGCGGCGGGGGGGAGTGACCACTCTCCGTCTCCTGCCATGCGGTGGCGTCAGACGCGAGGCGTGCCCGGCGTTCTTTTTCCTTTTTTTTTGGTTCCACATCGCGAGTGGGTACAGAAAGGGGCCACTATTAGGAGTGAAACTCCTTAGGCTCGCACCATGTCCGTTGTCGCCGTCGTCGTAGCTCCTCGTCGGACCGAAACGGAGGTGTTACATATACCGTACATAGAGCGTCCATAGCGCGCATATAGGTTTTTAAAAAAATTGAAGGACACTTTGTACATTCCAAAGTGTGTACGGCGAAAGCGTGTGGCCATTCGACTGACTATACCATGTCTTTTTTTCTTTTGCACTCTCAGTGGGATAACACACAAACCGAATGTGTGCGTGTTTTCTTGTTTAATTATTTACCGCGAATAGCAGCGAGACGCGAGACTAATCTTCCTCCGTTCGCATGCGTTAGTATTTTCTCGCGCTTTGCGCATCGTGCAAACGCCATCCGCTTTCCAGCGCTTAAATTGACGGAGCCTTTGTAAATTCCAAAGTGTGTTCCGCGAACGCCTGTGTTCATTGAGGCGGCGTCGGTCAGAATGATTCCAAACGCTGGGCACAGCGACGCTACGCAAGCAAAGCGCGAGTGCAGTAGAGTCCGATGCGACCGGCGTCCGTTTGCGCACCCCGGCGGTCACCTGGCTCCGTGCCAGGGCTCGGACCGACGGACGGATGGACGGACACGGACGGATAGACGGATGGACGGACACGGACGGATAGACGGACACGACGGACGGGTGCATGGACAGACGGACAGAGAGGTGGATTTCATTAACATTCTTTGCATTCACTTCGTGGATCGGCTGCCGATTTTCTTACACCGTGATGGTGACTAAGAGTTACCAACTGGGCAAACATGCCGCTGAAGCAACGCGATGGATCGGGTACCATGGCTTTGGAGTCAACTGGCAGTTGTTCCAATTGACGCTCCCTCCATTCCACCAGCACGTGTAGTACAAGCTTCTTCTGCAACTTTTCGAAAGCTATAGATCACCTGACTTGCCAACAACTTGCGGTGATCACAGGGATATCTTGCCGGTCACAAAATGCAAGGTTTCTTAATTCAGACTTTTGTAATGCGCGAGTACTAACAGTATACTGGGTTACAACCTGAGAAAAGATGTGCGCTCCACCCACAGAACCACGGCGCGCTTGTCCTTCCCTAGTGGGGGAGTGGTTTTAAGTTAGAAGAATGAAAAGAAAAGTGGGCCCCGCAATTGTCTGCATCAAAGTGCGACACCTCAGCAGTAGCCCACGAGGGAAGGGATAAGGAGGGATTAAAGGAGATAGAGGGAAAAGTAAAAGATTTGGAGACGGTTACAGAAGTCCGCGGACGGGGCCCCGATCGGCGAGAGGTCGGCGAAGAGCGGGCATCGCGGACGGGACAACCGTCAGGCACGAATTCCAGCGAGCATCTCCTCCTTCCCTATACTCGGCGACAACTTTTCTTGGCACTGAAGGGAAAGCTACGGGGGCGGAGCATCTGCGCATGTAACCCTTACGCGAAGTAGTCCGGCTTGACATGCGTCTCGTACCGCTGTGGAAAGTGATGGCCGCGCGCAATCAGCGTTGCATTTCGACGCAGACGCCGCTGAAGCGTTTGAGGCACTGGCAAAAGGCGCAACTTTCTCACGCGTTCAAAAATGCAAAGTGACAACCTATAAAGTAAAACAAGCACAAATATCTCATTGGAATGCACTCCGTTGTGTCTGAAAGAGCTACATGTAAAAAATGAAAGGAGTATTTTTTATATCTTACGCAGAAAAGACGGAAGAAATTGTGGGACTATATTAATTAGCGGTGAGATACGCGCGATTTGGCTCTGTAGCCTTCGCTTCAGTGCCAAGAAAAGTTGTCGCCGAGTATAGTGCAACGCCTCGTGTATGTTAGCTTTTCTATGCTTGAGCAAATGCTCGCTCCTCTGTGGGAACCGGTGGTCTGCCTCAGTTC